>JAYJMB010083445.1:0-21474 GCA_036873735.1 Pouteria campechiana | reverse complement strand
CTCTTTACATTTCACTACTTTATTAATTATTTCATTACAAATTGCACACAAGTATGAAAAGAGAAATTTTAAGTAAACAGGGGTTAAACAAGAAATTTTTAAAAACCTAATTCACCCCTCCCCTCTTGGGTTAAGCCAAGCCTAGCAGACCCAACAAGTGGTATAAGAGTAGGCTACATAATTAATTGTAGTGATCTTATGGCTAACCCAAAATTATGATCCATTATGTTTAATGAAGGATATTCCAACACTTAGAGTCCTTATTATGATGCATCAAATTATGCACAGTGGAAGAGAAGGTTGGAAATATATCTTATGACCAATGAACTTAAGCTTTGGAAGGATATTTTTATTGGTATAAGTGAGAATTTAGAGAGAGAAAGGCAAGAGAATATTAAAGTTAAAAACACCTTACTGCATGCTCTCTACCCCACCATCTTCAAACATGTCTTAACCTATAAAAATGCAAGAGAAATATAGGATAGGTTAAAGGCAATTTCTATGTGGCAAGTTGATGTGCTCTTAAATGCAATTAATGTTTCTATTAAGATTGATTTTAGTGCAAGAGAAGAAGAAAAGGAGGAGCAACCTCCTAAAGAAGAAGAAAAGAAGAAAAATGAAGAATCTATGGAAGTAGAAAAACTATAGATTAAAGAACCACCATAGATTGAGGGGGAGGAATCTCAAGAAGAAATTGATATTCAAGAAGATGATTTGGCAATCAGTGATGTAGAAACTGAGAAAGAAAAGAGTGATGAAAGCCAAATCTGTGAAAAACAACTTGCTATTGAAAGCAAAAATTTAGCGCAAGTGAAAAAGGAAAATGAGGAATGTATAAAGAATGACATTGCAGAAGAACCCTCATGAGTTGAAGGGGAGCAACCCAATGAAGCAAAGAAAAGTGAAGAAGAAGATAATATAAAGCCTTAAGATCAAATTGAAAAGCACAAGATTGAAGATACTAAAAAGGCTAAATTAACTGAGGAATCCTCATAGGTTAAAGGGGAGCAACCTGAAGAGGAAAGAAATGATAGATAAGAAAAACAAAGTGCTAAGGGAGAAATTTCAGAAGAAGAGCTTAAGAAACATCTAAAGAAAGAAGAAAAGAGAAAGAAAAGAAAGAACAGAGGACCATCAATAAGGAAGAAAAAGAAGAATAAGAAGTGTTTTTCCTTCAAATGGGTAAGTGAGTGTCTCTCATCAAAAAATTGTAAACTAAAGAGAGAAGATGAAGAAAAGAAGATTTATAAAGTCCCTTCAAAAGACAAATTGTTTCTTGACACTAGATAAAGAAGAAATTTTTCAAAAAAGTCAGAGGCCAAGAAGATAAGGTAAGTACAGGTATGACAATTAAAACTTATATTTCTTTATATTCTATCATAATCTGTATTTATAATCTTACTTGTTTGCCTCTAATACTGATTTATTTGTACATGAATAGAATTTTAGAATTTAGATTAGAATAAATCAGAATAAATCAAACTCATTTTATAAATCTAGAAACCATCGGGAATGAGGAAACAATGTATACTTAGATGTCCGACATGTTTTGAGGATAAGTATGCCAAAGAGGCATGTAATTCATTTAGAACTGTAAAATCCTAAGCAATCTATGAATAACATAAAAATGATTAATTGTGCTCAAATTGATTGAAAATTCATATTTGATTCATGACTAAACTAGCATATGGATATTTGAAGCTCTCAAAGAAGTCAATTCTCATCTTCATGGTGTAATTCATAATTATGCTAGTTCAAAGAATTTAATGCAGCTATGATTAAAGCAGAATATTTATCTTAATTTGTAGTTATCTAAAGAACCTGCTTTAATTTAATGACATACCTCATTATTATCACTACATACTATCATGAGTAAAAGAGAAATTTCACTAACTAAATTGCTACATAAAGATCACTTATGTTTGATTCTGATAATGAAGAAAAGGTGCGAGAATTATTTTTTTAAGTGTATGCAAGAAAAACTTGAAATAAGCACATGGAAGAAGAAAAATGATGAGGAATCAAAATAATCTTCTTAGCCTACAAAATTCAAGCTAAAGAATTAAAAAGGTCAACAAGAACTGAATGAAAAATCGAGATTGGTGTAACACCCGGGGTATTAAATTTGGGGTAATTATGTGCCTGAACACATAGTAGTACAATTAGAATGAGACTTAAGGTGAAGATAATTGTTTTGAAATGAAGTAATGCAATGCAAGCTTGTATGAATTTAATATATGGGAAATGTACTTGTACAAGTTAGAGCATATACTAATGGATGTAAAAATTCTATTCCCAGCTAATTGAGGCAAAATGATTATGCATTTTATGTCATTCTATGTGGAAAAATGATGATTAAAAACATATGAAAAAAGGGTGAAATGAAGAAAATACACAAAACAAAATCATCAAAAAGTAAGAGCAGCAAGTCTAGCATCGTGGCCCCCAATCTGGAATCACTGCGCCACTTTAGAAATTGGCAGGGGTAGCGTCTAGCAGAACGGGCACTATGGGGCCCAAATCCAATGTCGTGGCACCAACTGACAGGTTAAGTTGGTTATCTAACTTGTTAGGCCATTTCTGTTCCATTTCTTTATTACGTTCCATTCTTTCTCCTTCCCCACTTCCCAAGCCCTTCCCCTAGCCCCAGCCCCATTCATGCCTAAATCCTTGCCATTTTTGCTAGAAAATAAGAGGATTTAGGTGGAGAGTCACTCAAGCATGCATATAAACTTAAGTTTTAGCCAATTAAGTGAGGCAGAAAGAAAGAAAACCTAGTTTTCAACGATTGGAGGGAGCTTGTTGAGTTTAGAGCATGGATTCTTGTTCATGGAAGGAATCTACAAATGAAATTGGTGGTTGATCACTTTTCTCTAATCGAATTTGCATTCTATGCTAAGTTATGGTTTCATGAAGAGTAGAATTTATTACTCACGAAGCTTAGGCAAACACCTAAGAGGGGAGGGGTGAATTAGGTACTTAAAATTTTGCTAAACCCTTTTAGGATTAAATGTCCCTCTGATGATCAATCCAATCACTCAATCAACACAAAATAAGTAAGATACAAGAATTTTTATAGTGGTTTGAGTTAACACTCGACTCCACTCTTCTAAGAATAACCTTCTCTTATTGTCTTGGGGTTCTACTATCTTCAATAACAGAAATAAAATTAGCTCACCCTGCACTCTTATAAATTTTATCTCTAGGGGGCGTGACTACAGTGCTCTCAGCTCTCTTCTAGATTCCAGCTCTAGGGGGCATAAATAAATAGCTCTTGTCTACACATAGACAATCACAACTTTTCTTGAGTCTAGCCTTAACTACCAACTCAAGGAAATTACAATGAATGAATATCAAAAGTTAAAGCACTTATACAGATACTTTACAATAAGCACAAGGGAAGAATTCTAAATATTAAATCAGAATTAAATGATCTTTTCGAAAGGTGGTTGGGAGTCTTCAAAGAAAGTTAAGGGTTGAATGCAAGGCTCACGACTCTTGAAAGATGTGGAAGGTTTTGGCTCAGTTTAGTAATTGCTCTCAAGAAGGAATTAAATATTTATCTCAATTTTTCTTCTTCTCTTCTTGATCCATTGATGTGGAATTTATAATTGCTTTGAATTCCAACCATTGGTTGTAGGTGAACTTCATTAATGATAGAAGACCATCTAATTAACAAATTTAATTCTCTATCTTTTGATTAATTCTCGTCTCTTGATTTTCTGATTCTTAATAAGTATTGGTCAAAGAGATTCTACAATGGCTGATGCTTTCATCAATTTGGAAAGATGCTCATTAATGCTAGATGAAGTCTAATGATTTAGTTTGTCTATTACTCATCTTTAATTATGTCAGACAAATTATCTATCTAGTTGTCCATCAAACAAAGTCCCTTCATCTTCTAGTTTGTCCATGGAAAGTAGCAGATGAATCCAGTTAGTACGGATGAATTATCTTTCTAATAGTTTGTCTGTTGGTTTGTCCATTGCAAGTGACAGATGAATCTAGTTAGCATGGATGAATCATCTTTCCCATAGTTCATTTGTTGGTTTGTCCATTGCAAGTAACAAACAAATCATAGAGGCTGAGACAAAGATGGCTTCTCATATATGTAGACAAAGTAAGCTTATTCATCTGTGGTTTACTTAGATTAGATGAATCATGTTGCTCCACATTTATCTATGTTGACAAATGATAATTAGCTTGGTAAACTATTCATCTATGGCTTACTTATGACAAACGAAGTCTGCTATATGCTTGTTGCTTTTTATTCATCTGAGATGAACTTCACTTTGATAAACAAACAATGACTTGGTTGATTCTTCTTCATTTTGAGCTTTGACCATACTTTGTCTCTGGCTTCTATAATCGCCCGAGTTATTTGTCTTTTTAGTGAGACAGATTGACACCTTGTAATATCTTTTGATTCTTCTATTTTCTTTTATCCATGAGGCCTACAACTTGATTCTGCATACTAAATGCTTGACAATAATCATTAGTGCATAATTTAATTTAAGTTTTGTTTATCATCAAAACCACACATTTATGCTAATAGAATTTGGGAGAATTTTATGGTTTATGTGAAATTTCCATGGAAAAAATGATTAATTGCTTAATTGTAGTGGTCTTGAGATGATTTGGACATGAGAAAGTTGGGTTATGTGATTATCCATGAAGAGCACAATAACCTAATTGTAACTAAAGGGGATTTCGTATGCAAGGTGTTTAAGTAGTAAATTAAGTGAGATAATGGCTTGATTAGCTTATTTTTATGATTAATTACTTATAATCATGTTGTATGGTGGGGATGCCTTGCAAACAAATGAGATCCCCTTGGAACACTTTGTTGAATTATCATGATTTAAATGAAAAATGTGAAGATGTTCGATGTAATGCTTCAATGAAAAGTAAACTATGTATGAAGGGCTTAAGTAGAACTCTAAAACCCTAATAAGATTGTGTGAGGAATTAGTTTCATTAGGGTCTAATAAATTGTTAATGTAATGGTTTTGAAGCTAAGAGTGTAAAAAATGAACTATATAAATATGGCAATGTAAGTAAAGTTGTTATATCATTGTGGTAATTGATAGTTAAGTTATTCTCAATACATGTATGATGAAACATTGGACAAATTTGATTATTACATATTTAGGATCATTTGATTATGGATGGAAAGCTATGGAGCTTGTGGGGTTATGAAACTTAAGTTGTAAGATGATTCTTCAAAGAGGTAAGTAGACATTGTTTTTGCTGAATGCATGGATGGGGATATTGGTTATCCCATATGTTTTAAATCCAGACATGTATGCATGATTGAGGATAGTGGATATCCCATATTTTATTAAGGGATGATGATTATTATATTTTGTGAATATATAAATGTTGAGGGATAACAAGTATCCCTTGGATTGTAATGATTGGTGTAACTTTCATGACATGAATATGAGATAATTGCGATAGAGAATTTCCCATTTCCTTATTTATAGTTATTCTTATGTATGGATGTCTATATGAAAGGGATAAAGAGTATCCCATGTTTGTGTTGGATATTCTACCCATATTGATGTATTAGGGATAGAAAATATCCCAAGTTGAGTCCCATCCCCTATGGTGATAATGTGAATGGATAGAATAGATATTATAAGGGATATCCCATAATTGTATTGATAGTATATTATATTTTGTGAATATATATATATAAATGGAATGTAGAATATTCCATGAATTGTATTTGATAGAATGGTATGATACTATGTTTGAGTGGCACAGTTATGATCTATAGTTGATGTGGATAAGGATTATCCGATGATTTTTATTTTTATTGTATATGGATGAATGGAGGAATTAGTGAGGATTTCGAGTATCCTAGAGTTTCGTATATGATAATTGAATGAACGTATGTATTAATGGAATGGAAAACATTCCAAGATATTATATATGTGTGTAACTTTGATATGTCATGCCTGAATGACATAGTCATGAGGTGTTCATGTTTGTATGGCATCTTTATGATATGTGAAGGCCAAGGTAGCCCATATTTGATATGTTTTGTTTAAGAATATGTATGTTGTGGTTTACATCTCAAGATGAGATGTGAGCATATAGTGTTTATGATTATGGTTCTTAGATATCATGACAGAATGATTATTATATTTATGTGCATGGTTTGGTATGAATTTTATTGTATTTCAATTAATGATGGCTTACTAATGTGCCTACTTACTAAGTTTGCCTAGGACTCATGCTTTCTTATTCTTATTTTTTAGCTTTTAGGTCAGTAAAGGATCCCAACTATGGGTTGTGGCTTAGAGGCAAGATTTGAAGATATTTTCTCCATGGTATGATAATTTGACATTGTAATCCCATAATGTGTTTGTGTAATATAATTAAAAAGATTCCAAATGATGTATGAGAAATGTACGATAGGTCATAGTGATAATTAATTATGAAATTGTGAATGAATCTATATGATCCCAATTATGTATTGCCATCATGATTCAGTTTAGATCTGGGCAGTTGTGGGTTTGGGTGTGAGTTTTGTGGTTAGTATTATTATTTTATAATTATTGAAATGTCGATTTTATATGATTAAATGTATATCATGTGTAAATCCTTATATTTCAAGGTAGACTCTGTCAGAATTTTAGCAGAAGTTTTCCTTAGAAATGGGAGAAATACAGGGTAATGGTAAAATGCATAGGCTCCTATGCGGGGCGTTACAACTGGAAACACTAATTATTAGCTCAAATTGCAAAAAAAATGAGAAAATGGCGACAAAGGAGATAAGTTTTGCCAAATTTGATACATAATTGATTGATGAAATGAAAAACATGTGTTACATTGATATATATTCCTAATGCTTATGATTCGAATGCCTTGGATTTGAATTGAAATGATTTCATTAATTTGAGCTAAATCATTCTAAATCTTCAATTGATAAATGCTTAAAAGTTATGCCCATATCATAAATTATTCCATCTTGTGCATTATTATTATTATTCATGACTATGATGTATGTAAAATATATAAGCATGCTTAAGTTTAAATCATGTAATAAGAAAATTCAAATGATGAATGTTTAGCAAGTTGAGTGCTTATTGCATAGAAGATGATGTGTTATAATTGATTAAATTGATTTGTTCAATATCATGCCAAAAATTGATTGCTTGATAATTGATTGAATGGAAAAACATTAAATGGTTATGGGGTAGAAAAGATTAGAAATTAGAAATGCAAGAAAATTCTAGGAAATACTGCTTCTAGAGGGAAGCTGCTTGGATCCTAGGTGCCTGATCAAAAGCCACTAATAAGCTCATAATATATCATATTTTTTATATTTAAATTCACATGTTTAAGATCTTCTTTTAATATTTTTAATGGATATTGTAATTAACAGAGTTTATTTTATTGATCTGTAAAATGAAACTAAAGATTACAAAAGATGTTATTTTAAAGCAATTTTTTGGACTAATTGAGGCCTATTTGGAAAATATTTTCAATATAAAAGTTTTAGCCTTTGTTCTTAGCTTTCCAATGCATCAAGAATCATAAGATTTTGAACTTATATGAGAAAGTTATGGCTAAAATAGTATAACTATCTATAGAGCATCACATTCATCTGCTACTTCATCTGACAGAAGGCATAAAAGTTGTTGCCCCTGAAATTATATGTCCAATGCAAAAAGAATGGTACAATTCTAAGTTTGTAGGAGAAAGTTATGATCAAAATAGTATTATTCTCTCACAAATGGTGGTACCAGAATCAGGAAAGGTGATTAACATTAAAGTTGTAGATCTTGAAATTATCTATCCAACTCAATAAAATTGCTTAATTTAGAGTTCATATGAGAAAGTTATGATAATTATAAAAAAAATGCTCTAGAACATCAAAACTCTAAAGCAGACTTGGTGCCTCCAAAGTTAATATTTAGTGACTCCGAAATTAACTTTTGTGACTCCGAAGCAGCATTTTTTGACTCCGAAATTAGCTTTAGTGAATCTAAAGTTTACTTGCATGCCTCTAAAGCAATAATTCAAATTTGTAGCTCGATCTTCAATGCCTCCAAAGCATCCTAACAAGAAACAAAGTTTTAAATCAAAGCTTAGAATTGGAAGTGCACAAATTTAGTTGTTTTTCCATACATCAGATGTTACAAATTTAAGAGTATAAGATATGCGGATTGCAAAATATTATTGGAAGCTAATTTTTAGGCTCAATATTGTGTTGCAATTTTTAGAACCCAGGATACATAGAAACTTAGTTATTTTGTGAACCTTTATTTTTATGCATTGCAATGTTTGGGAAGCTATATTTTGTTGGGAAATACTAAGTTATTATTAGAAGAGGATCTCTATGCTTAAAGGCATTGCAATTCGTGGAGGAGTTCTACTAAAACCCTATTGCTTAGGTTATTTCAGGAGACATCTAGAACATAGTTGGGATAGAGAGTTGGATGAGGAAAGAGCTTAGAGCAAGAAGATCATTTGAGAAAGCCGTGAAAGCTATTGCAACCTGAATATTTTATTTTCTTTCTAGTTCAACTTTTGTTTTTGAATCAACATTCAACCTTAGAATATGATGATGTTTATCAATTACTCAGTTGGTTTTAAATCAAATATGATATTCTAAATTTCTTTTTTCTAGGGATAAATGGATCTTAGCAATAAAGCTTGTATTGATGTTTGATTTTATTGAGTTAAATTATCTTTTTCCTCATTATTTCTTCTTTTCTAAACTTAATGCATGTATGTGATTAGCTACCATGTGCATGAATTGAGATTTTTAATTTATACTCAAGAGAGGTGAATTAAGGATAGACTCTTGAATTGAAGAACATAGATGCAATAAAGTCTACAAATAACTATTGTGCATATGTAATCTGTGTGAGTATGACCTTTCAAGCACATATATTACACATGGATGCCTAAGCTTAATAGGTATATTGATTTAGATCAGCATGGAGACATAGTAGGTAACTTCAATAGGCACACCTACCATATCACTTAAAAAAGGGTGGTAGATACTTCATTGCATCTGATTGACAATGAGTGGCAAGATAATTTACTCAATGTAATTCATCAATACAAGTGGATTTGCTAGGTGAAGTTGAATTCTTAGATATTTCATCCATTGATATTTCTTCTTATGCTCTTATAATTTGTAAACTTCATCGTTTATTCATGTTTAGTTTTTATATCATCTACAAAAATTCATTCAATCAAATATTACTTATTTGATACAAGGTTGGTACTTAGTGTGTAACAACCTATTTCCTCATGGGAACGATACTCAACTTACCTCATCTCTATTACTAGTGATCGTGTATACTTGCACAAAAGCCAACAAGTTTTTGGGGTTGTTGCCAAGGAAGGTAGTGAGTTATACATTAATATCACTACTAATCAATATTGGTATTACTTTGGTTTTTCTTTTCTACTTAGTACTTGTTTATATGTTTAGTTCTATTCTTTGTTATAGTTTGTTTTGAATTCTAGATTTGATTTATTTGTATTATTTTTGTCGAAAGTAGTGTATGGTATGAAGTCAGCAATGTACTCTAGCAAAGTTTGACCCAGAAATTGATCGTACCTACAGAAGAAGGCTAAGAGAATAGTCAATTCTGACTGAAAAGATAGAAGAAGCAGGTGTAGCTGGAGCAATTATAGCTGAAAATCCATGTAGGCTTTTAAGAGATTATGCTGCTCTAACTATTCAGAGACAAACATCATGCATAAGAAGACCTGTAGTTTAAGCAAATAATTTTGAGATTAAGCCATCTCTTATTCATATGCTTTAGCAATCTGTGCAATTTAATGGACTTCAAAGCAATGATCCAAACAACCACTTGGATGCTTTTCTTGAAATTTATGATATAATCAAATATAATGGAGTCACTGATGATGTAATCGGGTTGAGATTATTTCCATTTTCTCTAAATGACAAAGCTAAAAGTTGGCTTTCTTCTCTTCCTATAGGTTTAATCATTACTTGGGATGCTATGGCACAGAAGTTCCTAGGTAAGTTTTTTTCTCTTTCAATATCTACTAAAATTCGTAACGATATTACAACTTTCATTCAAATGTACAATGAATCACTATATGGGGCATGGGAGAGTTTTAAAGACTTGCTAAGGAGATGCCCACATCATGGACTACCCATATGGATGCAAGTACAAACTTTTTATAATGGGATTAGTCCAAATTTTCATTCTATGATTGATGTAGCTACAAGAGGATCATTGAATAACAAAATGTCAGAAGAAGCTTATGAACTATTGGAGTAGATGGCATCCAACAACTATCAGTGGCCTACTGAGAGGCTATCAATGCGAAGACTAGTCGGAGTGCATGAAGTAGATGGTCTCACTACATTCACTACACAATTTGAAGCATTGAATAAGAAGATAGACAATATGAATGCTTCAAGGATAAAAATTCAGAAAGTAACTTATGATTTCTTTAGTGGAGGACATGTTAGCATGGATTATCATGTAGCTAACACTTATGCACAATCTAGTGAGAATGCTAACTTTGTTAGCAATTTCAACAAGATGCAGAAAAATCCCTATAGCAACACTTACAGTCCAGGGTGGCGAAATCATCCAAATTTCTCATGGAGCAATCAAAGTGCAGTAAGGCCACCACTAGGATTTACGTAACTAAAAGAGAAAAAATCTAATCTAGATGAGATTGTCAATAAATTTGTTAGTAGCACTCAAAACTTCATGAACAATACTCAAGAATTCATGAACAACACAAACATGAGGTTTCAAAATCAAGAGGCCTCAATCAAAAATCTAGAGATGCAGGTAGGACAACTAGCAAACATGTTGTCAAGAAGACAACAAGGTTCTTTACCAGTAACACTAAGAAAAATCCAATTGAAAAGGTAAAAGTTGTAACCCTGAGAAGTGGAAAGCAAGTGGGAGAAAAAGATGTTCAATAAGATACTCCCAAAGAAAAACAAGATGAAGTAATTGAACAACCACAAAAGACAGTTAAGAGCAAACTATATCTAGACAATCCCAAGCCTTATGTGCCTCCAATCCCTTACCCTCAAAGGCTTCAACAACATAAGATGGATAAGCAGTTTTCTAAATTTCTAGATGTATTTAAAAAACTGCATATCAACATTCTTTTTGCAGATGCCTTAGCATAAATGCCTAGCTATGCCAAATTTTTGAAGTAGATCTTGGAAAACAAAAGGAAGTTGGAGGATTATGAAATTATGAAATTTAATGAGGAATGTTCAGCCATCCTACAAAATAAACTGCCACAAAAGATAAAAGATCTAGGGAGTTTCACTATTTCTTGCACTATTAGTGATTCATATTTTGAAAAGGCATTGTGCTATTTGGGTGCAAGTGTTAACTTAATGCCTTTCTCTATTTTCAAAAACTTAGGATTGGGAGAGGTCAAAACAAATATAGTATCACTTCAACTTGTTCATCATTCAATCAAAGATCCAAGGGGTATTGTGGAAGACATGTTGGTAAAGGTTAATAAGTTCATTTTTCCTGCTAATTTAGTAGTTTTGTATATGGAAGAAGATAGGGAGATACCACTTATCTTGGGTAGACCCTTCCTAGCAATAGGAAGAACTCTTATTGATGTTCAACAAGGAAAATTAAGTCTTAGAGTTCAAGATGATCAAGTCACCTTCAATGTCTTTGAAATAATGAAATATCCTTTGGATGTTAATTTTTGTTTTGCAGTTTAATCTATTGACAAATAAGTAAACAGAGTTTTTTAGAAAAGTATTGTTAAAGATCCACTTGAAGCATGCTTGACTCAACCAAGCAATAGAGAAACTAAGAGAGAGGATGTAGAGGATTGTGAAAAGTTTATGGAGGCAAACCCACTGACTCAAAACCAAAACTTAAGCCATCTATAGAAGAACATTATATTCTTGAACTCAAACCTTTACCTTCTCATTTAAAATATACTTACTTAGATGAAATTTCTTCTCTATCAATGATTATTTCTTCTTCTTTGATAGATATGATAGAGGAGAAACTATTAAAAGTATTGAGAGAGCATAAGGGTGCAATTGGATGGAAAATTTGTTGTGTCATACATGTATTGTGATGATGATCTACACATGTATAACAAATGATTTTGACAACAAAAAAACTTACACTGAATTTGCATTATGCTAATGATATTATTAATATTGAAAAATAAGAATTAGAACTATACATGTGCTTAATATAAATAATTCGTGTTGATCCATGTGCATAAATTATTTACTTTATAATGATAATGATCACATGATTATAAGAATTGGAATATTACCTAAAAGTTGTATCTGAATTACTCATATATACTATTAGAATACTTTTGAAGTATTTCAGAAACTTTAATAGTATTTCAGAAAGTTATTTTTGCATCCTCAGAAGTCCTAAAGTAGTTTCTTAGAAATTATAAGGCTTGTACTTTCAGAAACTCTGAAACAACTCTTTAATTCTTTAGGATCAAAAAACTCTGAAACTAGCACCCAATATAGCTTTTAAACCTCTGAAATTATAACATCCAATTAAATCCTCTAAAGTCAAGTCATAAATCTGAAGTCAAGACATAAACTTTGAAGTTATATCATAAACTCTGAAGTCATTTCAGAAACTCTGAAGAATTATTTCAGAGGCTCTAAAGTCTGTACTTGATATATTTCAGAAACCTTGAAACCAATCTTCCAATCTGTTTATTCAATTATAAATTACTTTAGAAGAAAGCATATTATGCTAATGTATATTCCAACTTCCAACAGCAAGCATACACGCATACTTTGCTATGATTTCAAATGTTTTGCTATAAGAACAAATTGTCAAAGTACATCTTTTAAATGCTTTGCTAGAATCACTTCAAGATACATTCTTATTTGGTTATCTTCCAAAAATCTCTTGCATATCTATGATTACCTGATAAACAATCATATGATCCATTATATAATCATCTTCAAGATATATATATATATATGTTGGATCTTTTATGAATATATATATATGTTCTATATGGAAGTATTAACTGATGGAAGAAAGAAATCATAATCATATATAAAATATATAGATTAAAGGAAACATCCATGCTTCATAATGTATTTATATCATGAATGGATAAATATAGAATGTTTGATAAACTTCAAAGAAACATGTGTATAATTAATTAGGTATGTCTTCATAAATAGAAAAACATGAAAACATCATTAGTAAATATAAGAATAACAAACATGCCTAAATGTACCTTTCTTTATCAAAGCACTAATACATTACGACTATCCATTATCTACAATTTATGAAAACTCATTTCTGGATATTCATAATTAAACAATTTACTTTAACATCACATAGTATATACATGAGATTTAATAAAACCATGTGTGTATGAACAAATAAAAGAAAATATAATTAATACATGCATCCATTACAAAGTATGAATCAAATATACTATTCATACTTCATATATATATACTACTTGTGACAAATGCATTTTAATTTAAAATAATAGATGTCAAAGTTTCAAAAATAAGCAAAATGCAAAAACACAATTGAAGGATGCCAGCCACTTGAAGCAACCACCTGGCAATAGACAGTCGGATGAATCAAGAAATGAAGCACCCAAAGATGAACCGCCTGGCAAATTCTCCAATCGCCTATGCCTACTGCCTGGGAGCACAGCTGGTATGGAAGCTGCCTGCCATATTGCCCGCTAGGAGGCAACAAGATTCACTTGGAAGAAAATCTAGAAAATCATCCATAGCCTCTTGGCCTAACCGCCTGGCATATCGCCTAGCGCATAGCCGCTTGGACTGGGTGCTTGCCATACTTTCTGATGATGTCCAATGGTCAAAAATTTGAAAGTTGCAAGTAACAAAAATTTTAAGCTCCTCATCCAATGATAAAGTTTTCAAGATCTATTCAAGGAGCACTCAAGGGGCGTTTGAATAAGAATATAGAGAGCAGAAAAAGAGAAAATACAAACAAGAAAAAGAGAGAAATCATCTTGCAAATCCTAAAGGCCAAGATCTACCACTTCCATATTCCAAAAGATATTTCATTATTCAATCTTCTTCAAGGCTAATCTCTCCATAATATAAATGAAGAGCTTTTGCAATAAAAAGAATTTCATTTAAGATCTTCCTTAGCACTCAATAAGAAATATGTTAAAAAGTGTAATTTCTTATTTCATTTATTTCATTTGTAGAAGTTGCTGGTTAGCTTAAAAAAACTAGGGTTAAAGTTGTTGGTGAGTTTGTGAAAACTAACATTGTTAAAGTTGTTGGTAAGCTTGTGAAAAACAACATTGTTAGAGTTCTTGGTTAGCTCAGAGAAATCAAGTGTGACTCCATAAAAGATTAGTGGAACTTGAGTGCAGCAAGTAAGGCTGACTTAGAGAGTGAAGTAAGTGCCAAGAGAGGGCCCGAACCACTATATGTTGTGAGTGCTATCTGTGCTTGATCGTTTCTCTATATTCTTACTTGTTTTATCCATTGCTTCATTTTAATTAGCATGCCAACATAAAAGAAAGAGAGGGATTTGATTAAATAGGAGATAAAAGAAGTAAATTTTATAAAATCCAAATCACCCCCCACCCCACCCCTCTCAGGTTCTAGCATATCCTACTGGGACCAACAAGTGGTATCAGAGCAGGCTACATAAACATTTGTATGATATATCTAGCTAACCCAATAATGTCTACTATCATATTTTCTAAAGGATATTCTATCACACAAATTTCATAGTTTTAGGAAATGAGTTTTGATCAATGGAAAAACAGGACAGAGGTAAGCCTTATGGCCAATAATTTTGAAATGTGGAAAGTTGTCTTTATTGGCTTAAATAAAGATGATGAAAAAGCTAGGTAAGTAAACATCAAAGCTAAAAATACTTTGCTAAATGCTCTATGCCCCACCATATATAGTCATGTTGCAAACTATGAAAATGTAAAAGACATAATAGACAGGTTAAAGATTATTTCTAAAGGGCAAATTGATTTACTGCCAAATGAAACTAATGTCTTTGTTAAGAACAATTTGAGTGCAGGAAATCATGAAATAATAGAACAATCTCCTCAAGAAAAAAGAGAAAAGAAAATTGATTATGCTGTGAAAAGAGAAGAACTGTCAATAAAAGAACTATTACAGACTGAAGAGGAGCAATCTCAAGAAGAGATTAAAATTCAAGATGAAAGTGTTGAATCCCAAATTCAAATTAAAGATCAAAAGGATGAAGCAGCTGAGGAATCCTATCAACTTGAGGAGAATCTATCTGAAGAAGATAAAGATGATACAGAAAGACTTGAAGTTCAAAACAGACATCTGAAGCAAGTCAAAGAAAAATAAGTGAGAAAAAGGAAAAGAAGGATAGTCATAGAAAGAAGAAAGAAAGAGAAAAAGTATCTAACACTTAAAAATTCAAATAAATTCTTCTCACCAAAGGACTATGAAATAAAGAAGGAAAATGAAGAAAATATGAAATACCAAGTTATTCCAAAAGACAAAAGGTTTCTTGCAACTGATTGAACAAAAATGTATGTCATGAAGTCAAGGAAGATAAGGTAAGTGCAGGCATGACAACTCAAACCGAACTTCCTTTTACTTGATATCTTTTCACTTATTCCTTTGTCTTAAATATTGCTTGACTTTAGAATTCAGCTTAGTAATATACAAACATATATATATATATATATATCAAATTATAAAATTATAACAAAAGTATGAATTCTAAGAACTATTTAAATTAGAGAAGCTATGCATAAATGATTAACTTAATCTTGAGGATAAGTACACCAAAAAAATATATATGTTTAATCCAAACATTAAAACATTATGCATCCATAAGAAAATATAAATTATAATTTGAAAATTTTTTATTTAAATCAAGTTTGGAAATTAATATTCATGATATTCAATGGTGATAAATTAGGAACAGAATGTTTGTATACGTTAAAAAGAATTTGTCTTAATAAGCTTAAAAAGAGAATTTTCACTTACATCCATAACAACATTAAGTGATCATATGATTAAATAATAATACCTTATATTGCTCAACAATTATAGACATGGTTTCTTTCCAATTCTTGATAATCGTAATCAAATATAATTTGAAGATATGAAAAACCTAAATGTTGCATTCATAAAATTTAAATAGAGAAAATCTCCAAATAAATAAAATAGAACAATAAATAATGTACCCAAAATAATATAGTTCATATTTTTACCAATTTCTTTTTACATACCTAGATGCTAAACAGAATATTGCACTGATTAAAATAATATGTATAGAACATATATATTTGAACTATTTATTGATGAAAAAGTGTAAGAATATTCTAAATGTATGCAATCCAGAAAAAATGAAGAAATTATTCAAGAAGCAAAATCAAAACAACTACATCCAAAGATATAGAAAATTCAGAGTTTGATTTTGATAGCAAACAAAGAAGCTTCGAAGGTAATGTTAGAAAGGACAACATAATGCTTCGAAGGCTCTGAAAAGTATCTTTGGAGTTAAATGGAAAGCTTCGGAGTCGTCACAATGAACTTCAGAGTAAATCGACAAAAGCTTCGGAATTGGCATGATATGGCTCGGAGATATTCAAAGCAAGTGTCAGAGTTGTCACAACGAGTTTCAAAGTAAAATGAAACACTTCGAAGTTGTTACAAGTATGTTTCGGAGTAAATAGACAAGCTTCAAAGAGTTAACAGCAAGCTTTGGAGTTAATTGGAAAGCTTTAGAGAAAGCCCAAGAAAAGCTTCGGAGTCCTCATAACATGTTTTGGAATCGATAGGCATACTTCGGAGTCAACAAGCAAAGCTTTGAGCAAATAGAAGCATCTTGTATTAATCTCAACACATTTCGGAGAAAATTGAACTACTTCGGAGTCATCACAATGATCTTCGAAGAGTTAACAGAAAGCTTCGGAGATAATTAGAATGCTTTGGAAAAAGCCCAAGATAAGCTTTAGAATCCTCACAATGTATTTCGGAGTAGTCACAAGCACACTTTGGAGTCTTTTCCAAAGCTTGAGAACAGTTACAACATACTTCAGATTTAATCAAAAAAGCTTCAGAATTATCAAGTATGCTACGGAGTAGTCATAGAAGTTTCAGAGTACACTTTGGAAATAATAGAACAAGCTTCAGAGCTAATCAGCTACACTTCGGAGTAAATGGATATGCTTTGGAGAACTTAGAGTCACGTTTCGGAATGAATTTGAACAAGTTTCAGACTAAGCAAACCTTCTTCAGAGTCCTCAAAGCCTCACTTTGGAGACAATGACCAAGCTTCGGAGATATTAAACAATACTTTAGAGTCATCTTTCTGAAGCACAAAAAATCCAAACTTCTTTCTACAAAGGATTGTCGCAACTAAGAAGGCTTACTATTATTTTCCAGAATCTAAAGAAAAATAAATCAAGTCATCAGAAATCATTCAAGACATTAACTATTCACTCGTCTCTTCAGAGTAACTGAAGAAGCAACTTTAGAACACCCATGATGAAAGTGAATGTTGAGAAAGGTCAGTGATAAAGTAGCAGACCGACACCAGAATGTAGCAAAGTCAGACGTCAAATAAATAAAAGGTAAAGAAAAATATTTTTGAACGTTTGAATGCCTGCCAAAGTCAGTACCAAAAAATAATCTCTCTTAACCTATAAAAAAGAGATTCATAAGCTAAAAGAAACAAGTAAAGTTTCTACAATAAGGAGAAGTTTAGAAGTTTTCACTTATACAAAAGTTCTACAGAACTTCTGACCTTGGAATCTGAGCAACACAGAAACAGAGATACGTTACCCAAAACTATGTAGAAGATATGCACTCAGAAACTCAATCATTAAAAAACTTCTGAGCACCCTCAGAAATTATCAAAAGCATCTTGAAAGTTCTCAAAAGTAAGGTAGAATAAGTTTATCCAAGATTATCAAAAAAATCAAGGGTTGCTCTACATTTACTTTTTCACTTAAATATCTATTTAGAAATGCACTCTTTACATCCATCTGAAATAACTTAAGTTCTTATAGGATGCAAAAGCAAGTAGCACTCTAATGTCTTATAATCTAGCTATAGGGACAGATAATTCTTTAAAGTCAATTCCTTCTTCTTGGGAGTACCCCTTAGCAACTAATTGTGCCTTATTTCTTACAACTAACCCACTCTTATCCAATTTGTTTCTGAATACTCATTTAATTCCAATTACATCAACATTCTATAATTTTGGAACTAATTCACATACTTTGTTCCATTCAAATTAGTTAAGCTCTTCTTATATTGCAATAATCCAATTTTCATTATTTAAAGCTTAATTAATTCTAGTTGGTTCAATTGTAGAAATGAAGCATAATGACCACATACGTTTTGTATACATCTTCTTATTTTGACACCATCATAAACATTTCTTATGATTTGTTTTCCAGGATGAGCACTAATAGATCTCAAATCAGTAGAAGGCTAATAGGGAACATTGCCTAATCTTACCTCTTCTTCATTTTCTAAACTTTGTATGTCTTCACAATTTGGTCATCCTCTTGATCCTTCAATTTGAGCTTCTTTATATTTGTTGTAGCTTCATGTACATCACTATCACATTCCTTTCTCAAGGTTACATTTGCTTCATCAAATTTAATATGTATAGACTCTTCTACAACCTGTGTTTTCTTAATATAAATTCTAAATGCCCTATTGCAAGAAGAGTAACCAAGAAAGATAGCTTTATCGCTTTTTAGATCAAACTTTTCAAAGTTATCTTTTTCATTGTTAAGCACATAGCATGAGCATCTAAAGGAATGAAAATATAAGATATTTGGTTTCCTTCCTTTCCAAAGCTGATATAGGGTTTTCTTTAAGATTGCTCTTATGGTAACCATATTCAGCACATGACAAGTTGTAATAACTGCTTCTCCCTAGAATCTTTTAGACAATTTACTTTCATTCAACATAGTTCTTGTCATTTCCTAAACTTTTTTTATTCTTTCTTTCCACTACATTTTTTTAAGGAGTTCTAGGGGATGAGAAATTATGGTGAACCCCTTTTTTATCATAAAAATCAATAATATTTCTATTTTCAAATTCACCTCCATAATCACTATGGATAGACACAATAGACATTTTTTTCTCATTTTGAACTAGCTTTGAAAATGTATAAAATATTGAAAATGCTTTATCTTTGCTAGTCAAGAGAATTACACATGTAAATCTAGAGTAATCATCCACTATCACATATACATATATTTTTCCTCCAAGAGTGATAATATCTGATGGTCTAAATAGATCCATATGTAATAGTTCTAGAGGTCTGGATGTACATACCTCATTTTTAGGATGGAAGGATACTTTGGTTTGTTTTGATAATTGACAGGATTTGCATATTTGATTTTTATCATAGTTTAATTTTAGTAGACCAATCACAAGATCCTTTTTCTACAAAGATCTGATATTTGACATATTTATGTGTCCCATCCTTTTATGCCATACCCATGGATCATCTTTTACTCCAATTAAGCATTTTCCAACAATATCATCTACCTATAATAGGTAAATATTTTCATGCCTTTTTTGCTGAATAATAGATCAATGTCTATACTGAATTTGTTATATGTAAATGGTTCAAACATAACTTTGTGACCCTTGTCACATAATTGATTGATCCTTGGCAAATTGTGCTTGAATCCTTCTACATATAATACATCCTCTATGCATGCATTGAATAAACCATAAATTTTACCTATTCTTTTGAGAGGCCTTTGTCATTATTGCCGAATGTTATGGCTCCTCAAATTATTGGCTTCAATTATTTGAATAGTTTTTTGTTCCCGGTCATATGTCTCGAGCAGCCACTATTATTGAACTAGGCATTGCCTGATGTAGCTTTGAGACTTACCTCCATCCAAAGCAAGTTTTCTTCTTACCTCTTTGGTACCCAAGTATTAGGTCCAATGATTTTAGTGGAATTGTGTGTGCAAGAAGCTTGTGTATAATCCTTACATTTTCATCTCATATTTTCACCTTTTGCTTACATCTTTTTAGCATAGTAATCATAACTTTATGTTCAATTTTGTTACAGAAATAACAAACATTTGAAATTTTGATAAGTGCATTATATTCCACTAATTTTTTTTACCCAAGGATAACCCCTGAACTTTCTAATGTTTGGAAAATTTTTCCTTTCTTCGATGAGATTCACTCCTTTGGACCATCCAGCAAATTTCTGTGAGTTAACCAAGTCCTTTTTGCTGGTTTGACTGGTCATTCTCATACTATTTAATATTTCTATCTCCTTCTTCAGATTTCCAACCTCTTTTTGTTGAGATAGATTTCTTTTTGCCAAAATAGAATTTACTTTGACAGTTGCATCAAAGTGTCTTTTCTTTCGAGTAAGTTTTGGCCAAGTGATTCAAACTCACTAAAGAGAGAGTTGTATGATTGTTGTCACTCATCAAACTTTTTGCATTTGACACAAATGCTATTTAAGTTTGAAGAATCAAAACTATAAGAGTAAGAGGAGTTTACATTTGTCTCTAGCTCCATTGTGCATTACTCCTTGATAGTGATTTGATCTGTTGATTCATTCTTCATCTGGGCCATGCAGCATATTCTTGTGAGGTGTCCAACTTTTTTGTCACCTTTCTCACTTGAGCTTTTCTCTAATGAGTCTTCATTGTTCATGTACATTCCTCTAACTTGGTTTCTTGAAGACTTCTTGAAGTGTTTCTTTTCTTTTCTTTCATATTTCTCATTCATATTTACTCTTTCTTCATTGGGATACTTAAGAGATATGTGTTCGATCCCTCCACATCTAAAGCATATAGGGAGATCTTTCTTTCTTTCAGTCACTCTCTTCTACGATCTAAGCTGTCTCCTTGAGGTGCTGCCTCTACTGCTTCTTGCAAACTTTCTAAAATTTCTAACCAATATGGCTATATCATCTTCAGATTGTGATGCCAGGTCACTATTGCTTTTTTTGGTCATTTTGAGAGCAATACTTTTCTTTGGCTTTGTTGGCTCCTCTCTTTTACTTTTAATCAGCTCATGCGACATCAATGAGCTGATGAGATCATCCACCAAAAGAGTTTTGAGGTCCTTTGCTTCCTCTATTGTTGCGATCTTCGGGTTCCATAATTTTGGTAACACCCTCAGTATCTTTATTACCTATATAGAATTTGTGACTTCTTTTTTCAATTCTTTTAAAACATTAGTAACTTTAGAGAAATGAGCATGCATTTCTGATATACTTTCTCCTTCTTTCATTCTAAAATTCTCCGTTTCTCCTATCAACATATTTCTTCTAGTTCCCTTGATTTGTGAGGATCCTTCATATGTAGACACTAATTTATCTCAAATACCTTTTGCAATAGCACAAGAGGAAACTCTATCAAACTTAGATGAAGATAGTTCATAAAATAAAGAAGTCATAGTGATGAGAATGCAAAATGTCATATTTTATTCTCCTAATACTTCATCTTTTGCACCTATTTGATTCC
>JAYJMB010083434.1:0-21474 GCA_036873735.1 Pouteria campechiana | reverse complement strand
TCAATGGCACCCATACCACTGTGGGAACTAAAGGATGAATTGGAAGCCTTGCTTTTGGAAGGAGTGGGAGTAAAAGCTTCCTACTTGATAATGCAAGTCAGAGGGGGAAATTAAAAGCAAAGGAAGTTGATCAGGAATTAGAACTTTCTTACCCAAAAACCCATAGGGATAATTAACTTCCCTCCAAGCGAACTCATCGTGAAGGACATCCGCTGAAGCTTCCCAACAAACATCAAATCATACCTAAGAATACCCAAACTAAATTCCTTTATGGGGAAAGATGAATACTAGAGTCCATTAAGTGGAAAACCGCAAGGGATGGGATTTAGAGTGATACTATTGATAGAGGATAATGATGAAGGAAGGCGCAATAACTTCAAAAGAACTATCAACTGGCTCCACCATGTCTCTTTTAAGAGGGGACTAGTGTTAGAGAACTATAATATTGAACAATCAAATAAAAGTCAATATGATGTTTGGATACTCGTGTCACATCATATGAATCCTTAAAATCATGAGAAACCAAATCTCCTATGATGTGGATTTTTGAGATTATGAAGATCTATTGTAATCAAAAACCCCTTTAATTAAAATTATTTGTGTAAGATACCATACTATATGAGTATTGACCCAAGCTTATCTATAAATATACAAGTATACACAACTAACATAACAAGCTCTCTATTATTCTTGCATCTTTGTGGAATCTTCTACTGACTTGAGCATCGAAGTGTCTATGCAGAGACTACCTGTGGTATCTTCTGATGTTTTCTTTATTTTACAAGATCTTCTTGGAAAATTCTCCAAAAATAGTTGGGACTAGACCCAAACAACAGGTAAACTAGTCAAGTGAGCTTCAAATGGGGCCCATGTTAACACAACTATACCATGTTCAGCTTACACTTGATCTTTGCTTAATTACATGTTTAAATTCAAAGCTTGAACTTGGTAGAAGCTTAGGTGTGGATTGCTAACTATGGCAACTGAATGGTTGAGATGGATCATATGTTGGATAAATCCATTCATTAATTTGATTAATTGCTGTCACAAAGAATATGCCTTACTTACCAAAAAACTTTGACTACAGAGCATTTAGTAAAAGCAATATATACCGTCACAAAGAATATGCCTTAACCAAAAAACTTTGACTACAGAGCATTTACTAAATGCAATATATACTCTGTATCAAATAGTTTTTGTTACACAAACACAAAAGAAAATGATACCTGAAACCCTTCGAAATTAATAATTTTTGACGAGTTTGCTAGAAAAAAAATTCTACATTAATTTACTTGATCAGGATCAAATGACATGGAGAATGAGATGATGCTACATGCACGTCATGCAACAAAAATGTAACTTGACTGAGTTGACTCAGTGAGGAATCCTAGCCTCGCTAGCTGTGTTCATTACAGATGAACCATAAACAAATCATGGATGGGATCAAGGAAGATGGTTGATGCTTTGACTTCCTAATTCTGGGGAACGTAACTGATCAGCCAGCATATCTACATCGGCAGTGTAGTTGGAAAAGAGAGGAGGAACCGATGACGATGATGACAACGAAGATGAGGAAGATGGCAATGGCAACGAAGGAGGATTAGTGTACTGAGCAAGACGGACTCTGGCTGATGCAAGATCGTGCTGGAGGTGAGCCATCTTCCATTGGAGGAGAGTGATGTCTCCGACGCAACCATAGACGGGGTCTCTTACCCTGGCTTCTGCCTCATAAGCTAATGAGTTTGCTGCATCCTCTCGAAGCTCAGGAGGAATCTCGCTCAGCAGCTTGCCTACGTTGCTCGCTCCAAAGATCTTGTGAACATTTACGAACCTTTGGACGTCGTTAGAGAGGAAGTAGGGAGCGAAGATGCAGTTTGGCAAGCACCTCCTCTTTAAGAATTTGCAAGCAGCGCATGGTGAAGCAGGGGAAAATCTTGTGCCAGTATTGCTTTTCTTCATGTCACTCACTTGAGGTGACTCATTGTGGGGGATATTTCATTCTCCAACATGCGGCTTTATAAGACTCCAAGAATTCCTGAAAGGAGAATAAAAACTAAATACTTAAAATTGAAATTATACAAGAGAGGATATGAATTTGCTAAAATTTTCTGAAACTACTTAGAAGTGTATAGCCAAACATTCATGCATTTTAAAGTGTTTTTCTTGTATGAATGAATGATTTTCTAAAATTTTTAGTACTTTAATATATGTGTGAATCAATTTAAGTAATCTTTTTATATTTTATATGTGATTTTATACGTTTTCAGATGGTGCGATTTATGTAAGCTTCTCATTAAAATAATTTTTAGTGTTTTAATTAAATAGTCTGAAAGACATGGTAAGCTTAGATCTCTACAAATTATTATAATAATTTCCAAACGAATTACTATGATAAATTCAAAACCCATCTTTCATATTTTCACATAGGGCAAGGGATACAATTCAATCACATGATTATTAATTCTTTCAGGAATAGTACTTCTAAGCTGCTCTCACCCGTTGATTGGTGTACATCCAACTGCTACGCATACAATGGAGCCCATATTTACTGCTTGAGTCCTACCTTTGCGTAGGTTTGACCCTTGCCCTTCATAATAAGTGTCTACTCCAGTTAGGCACATGACAACAGCTTGTTCCCTGTAGCACAGCATAGACCTGTTACTTCACACATAAATCTCAATTTGAGATGTAGCCTCAACTGTGCACCAATTTGCTTTTTCAATTGTTTGGGTACTTAAAACTTTTATTGTGGTTATTTTGTCTATTTTGGTTATTTGGGCACAGGTGTTATAAAACATGTTACAAGTAATTTCATTGTCAGTTCAATTCATGTGGTAGCAATTAATGTTCTTTTGCTTGTTATTTACATTCCAAACCATGACCGTACAGCTGATCTGAGAATACCTTAGATAAAATGAAGAGCTTTCAGATGATGCCAAAACTACATGTAATGTCTTAATCATTTGACGGTCAAAGAATGAAAAGGAATTTATTTATTTATTTTGTAGCAGTTTCTTTTTTCTTCATATATCTAATTCTGTTTGTCAAAGACATGGGACACCAGTTGAACATTTATCAAAGAGTAGGTTATTCGGGAAGCAGTCGGTGTAAATATCGTATTTTTCATATGCAGTAGAGAACCATATATACCATCCGAATTCTGACATGTATATACGCCTATATTTCTATATTTTTGTTATCTTCCTAGCTTTTCACACATGTCATCCGATGGATTTTCCACTTCACTGCCTGCATTATGTGGGGAACAGCGAGGTGTCCAACATGCCTCCCAACGGAGGAACAGCCTCAATTACATCCAGTTGCAGCTTCAGCTTGTAAGCCTCCTAATTAATTGGTACTTTGCATGATATATGGTTGGTTACTACTTGCTATTGATCCGAGTAAAGGGCTAGAAATTGCTCGAGCCTTTTGTTTGTTGAAAATCATGGCCACTGTTTTTTGCAGTTAACCAGTGAGATAGACAGACCTTCTGAAATGTCATACATATATAAGATGGTTCAATCCTATTCGTCAATGGTTCCAAATGAATGATTAAAAATGCACATTTTAATGATGATTTGGACCTTTGAGAATGGGGTACTTTGAGGGCAATCTGTCAACGATGCCTTTAGATTACAGGTATGCTAGGCATTCGTGATCATTGAATTTTTAGTTAGTTACACCAATTGCTATGAAATCGAAATTCTATAAAATGGAAATTAAATAATTTCTTTTCCCCCCTTATGTCTAACTTGGTAGATTGATTGATGGATGGGTAAGAACAACTTTATTGTAACATAAGGATGTTGACAATCAATTAGAATTTACGAGTGCTCCTTCCAAACATTTCACCGATATGTTTGATCTATAGACCAGCTGTAACAAGTTTTTTTTTTTTTTGAAACACACCCACCAGCTTGGTTCAGCTGTATTGTCGATCAAGGCTTACTCACATTTCTACTACCGAATTGAAGATGGTCATTTGACTAGCTTTTATGGTTGCAAAGAAAACGCATGCTTGCAAAGGCAATGCAAAATCTTAATGATGCAATGCATCACGTCAGCTCAGAAGTGAAGATGTGTCCCACATGTACAACAAATGCCCTTAAGTCATGCATACATACATACGTACATTTAGAGATTTTGACCGTCCCAAGAAAATGGGGGGGCCATGGAGTCTGGTACCCACCATATGAACGGTGTGGATCTTTCAATCCTGCACAGCTTTGGCAGTTGCAGCGGGGATTAGTTTGGGTGGAGTAGATGGGAAGGGAAGGGAAGGGAGGGAGGCATTGAAAAGGAAAGGAAACGTGGTTGAGGAAGAATTAGGAAGAAGTCGAAATGGGAGTCATTTTCAAGGATTTGAAGATGAAGCAGATGGCAATGATTATGGAAGGCAATATGAGTGAGGGGCATTTGCTCCTTTTGTTGCATTTCGATGGTTAATGTCATCCACTATAGCTTCACTTTTGTGGGTGGACATATCTGATATGTGGCACATGCGCAACAGTTGCATTCTCTGCGCGCATGCCAGCATGAAACTTTTTCAAGACTGCTCCTGTATCACAAACTCACTAGTAGCCTTCCTTCAATGGGCGGGGAATGAAGAAATATGCAGCAGGCAGCAGACTTAGGCACCAGGTAATCCTGTGATGGATGCCATCCATCCAAGGGTGCAAATTTAGTATCACGTTGATGTCCACCCTACACTAACTCTATTTGTTAAAAAACCTCTCTTCCTCTATTTGTAAGTCGCTTGGATTAAGGTTTACCAAACCTTAATTGGGTTAGTTGGTTTCAGTGAGGAATGGAATTATCGTCTCATGCATATGCACATAGGATTATTATCTAACGCATTTACATACTTTGCCTATTCAACTTACAGCATCATTTGATTGCTAAATTAAGGAAAAAAATAAAGAAGATGAACAACTTTGAGGAATTATCATGAACATGTGTCTTTTTAAGGTAGGTACAAATGAGCCAACTTGATGAATTAACATTCTACTTGGTGATTGTCATAATGAATGAGAGATGAGAATTGCCATGAATCAATTAGAATTCTTAGGGTTTAAGTTGTTTTTTTTTTTTCCCTTTAATTTTTATATTATAACGACGGGGTCAGTTCTGGGTCGAGTAGTGCAGTGCTGCCCCTTGACCACAATGACCTAATTTCCTGCTGCCTGTTACCCTACCTAAATCGACACCATATTCAATTTATCATGACCCTAACCAGTCAAAAGGGGGGGGTCTGTGCCGATTTAGTTCTGGATTTGTACCTGCTCTGTGAGCGGAGTAGGAAGATGCATGCCTGCTCTGTGAGCGGAGTTTAGGAATGCAAATGAAAATTAATTATTCATGCCATCGTATGCACTTTTCCATTTTCTCCCCCCATGTGGCGTTGGTCACATGCTAATCCTGCTTCTCACAATAAATAGCTGTGAGGAAGACCTTGTCTTTTGTACCTGCTCATGTAATCCAACCACTTACTACTGGATACGAAAGCTTCACGTAGGCCAATTTCCTTGGTCGCTGAGATTGGAAAGGAAAGAAATCTTCAAAAGTTGACGCAAATATATCTACCATAGTAACTCTGCTTTTTCCCATCATTATTTCCATTCTGAATCATTATCGCTTACGCATTTCAAATATCTATTGTTATTTATTATTTTCTTTTACGTCCTTTTCTTTCCTAACTTTTTCCATCCAACCAATCAGGCAACATGATCTCTACATGTGAAATTTATCCCTTCAGGTTCTGGCAACATAATCTCTACAAGTGAAATTTACCCCATCATGGTTTGTCCTCGAGCCAGGGTAAACAAAATCCCAATGGCCCATGTGGGGTTCTTAGAACCGTGAACTGCGAATCATTTATTTGTTGCATGTTTAAAATTAAAATAATTTATGCTGCATTTGAGTCAAATCAATCACCATGCAAGGATCAAGCTTACTATGGATATATACAGAATTTATTCTGAACATATTATTATGACTATTGTTATTATTTATTTTTTTAATAAAAACTGCAAAAAGTGCTATTTAAGGAAACCACATTATAAAAATAGAGCATTCAAGTAAACTGCATTTATTCTTTTGAAAACAGATACTCTAACCCTATGTTCTTCCCAAACCATTTATATCAGGCAGATGGGCAGCAACTTGAGGGTAGCACTCCCTCCAGCAAAACCACCTAGAAGGAATTCAGATACCCAAGCATATATTATAGGTTGAGTCTGCTCATTAATTTGACGGGTGGAGACGTATTTTGAATGAATACATCGATGATTACAGGGATCAAAAACTGAATTTGATTACTGCCCAAGGTATTGCTGATGTGTGATTATAATGTAACAATCACTGATGCCTATTGCTGTTAATGTAACAATAATACAACAACAGAAGGCCATAATCAGGTGCTGAATCATCAAAAAACAAAGCCACCAACCAACAGTGTTGTCAAGGGAACTGTAAGATTGTCATCAAGCTCTGTGCTGATAGGAAGAGATTCCACAACCGCTGTGGCCAAAGACACCACAAGGAAGCCTATCATCAGCCCCCAACTTTCCTCCACCAACCCAAACAGGGAGAAGTAATGCATATACCTGAATCATATCATGGCAAGCTCCATTGACATCATATTTCATCATCACCACCACCAGAATTGTTCCATAAGAATGTCACAGTTTGAAATTCTATACAGTTTTGTCCTTGACAACTTTATCAGCTAGTCTATGCTTGACATGTCTTTTCTAACAACCTTCGTCTATGTATCTCTTATCTGATTTATATCTTTAGCATACAGATATGGCTGAAATTGTTTGGTAGTTTGGACCTGTGGGTTGGAGCATGCCCGATAAACCAAGAAAATTGAAATCAATGCATGCATGATAATCTGACTCTATTTACAAGTATCACCCACCATATCATTGGTCATCCTTGTTTCTGACAAGGGGTCAATAGTGCTTCACCCTTGGTGGGAAACAACAATAGATCTATTTGCAAATGAGCATGCAGATGGCGAGAAGCAATTGGCTATCACTAATGGAATATTTACCAGATAGATGCTACGAAACCAGCAAATGCCATTGCAATGCTGCCGGCAACAGATTTGTTGTGGTTGTAAGGTAGCTTTTGAGTTCCAAACCGCCTTCCTATTATGTCAGCTACACCTGGAACCAAAAAATATAACTACTATCATGCAAACATGCATGGTTATGCTTAATCAATTGAGGTTAAGAAACAAAGCAATTGGCCCACTTAGACGTGAGTTAACTTTGGATGGCTAGCTATTCTTTGAACTGTTCGATTTCTCATTTCAGCAATTATTTTCAAATTCTTCCATGAGCTATGCCACAACCAGGTATGACCCTCCTTAGTCAAAGCAAGGTTCAATCTCACCCAGCTAAAGCAACACGACAAACCTTAGCCAAAATTTTAAGTTCCTGAACAATCTTGAACTAGAATGTGCCCAATGCTATGAATTCATTATGACGTCAAGTACCATCTCCAGCACACAAGTTGCAAATTGCCGCAATTGCAATCGGGGATGATCGCCAAAAGATGGCTGTAGCCAGAGTTAAGGTGCAGGCATAGTACAATGGTCCTTTCAAAAGCTCCCTGAAGGTAAAAGATCAAGCAAGATGGTACAAAAAATAATAAAAGTAAGAAATAAGAAATAAATAGTAATTGGTTAAATAGTCAAAGAGAAAGATGATGACTACTCTTTAAGTTACAGGATTTTGTTTCCCAGTGGCAATTGTTTTCAACCAACCTTGCACACTCCACCACTCTGAGTGAAATGAAGAGATAAGACACATGCACAGAGAAAATATGATAAAAATAGGTCACCTCTGACATATGCGAATGCCTGCCTAATGAAGAAAGCAGCTCAACTTTATGTCAATGAAACATGCCATGGGCCCCAATCACCTGACAGATGCTCTTGATCTTACCACATGGAGAAATGACATTCAGCCCAACTTTTAAAGCCACAGAAGGACCCTTGAACTAATAATCATGGGCAACAACCAATGCAACAAATTACATAGTTTTACAAAATGAATTGCAAAAAGCTTCAGCAAAGATTAAGATGCGTTGACTTCTGTTTGCTATAAAGTAACATGCTTAAGAGTTGAAACCTGTAGTCTCCATGTCTGCTTATTGACTTGACCATAGCATCATTTCTCCAGATTCCTAGACCCAAAAGAAGCATCCGGATTATGTTCACACCTGGAGCTACAGCTGCTAAGAATGCTGCCTCACGTCGTGAACTGTAATGATCATGCATAGCTGAATCATTAGACAAGGGAAGTGTGAGAAGGAATCTTCAGCTGTAATAGTCTTACGACATACCTAAACATGGGCCAGAAAAGCATGAATACCAACCCAGCACTTATGTGCACTAGCTTGCGGTTCAGCTTCTGAAAAGAATACAAACATTTAAAGAATCAGCAATGAAGAATGTCAATAGATTGATCTATTGGCAAATAAGTTCAAATTCCAGTCTGGAAGATGAGATTTCCCATTGTATTTGGATCAGCTCTGGAAAGTGAACTTTTATTCTTTCCTTCAGTAAAAGGGCTACAACCAGATGCAAGTCTTGCAAGCACAGGGTCCCTGGAGGGGAAGTGATGCAGCATGTAAAGAGGCCATGCGTAAATTAGGGTTTATTTATTGTTAGGAATTTCTTATTTAAGATTTCTAGATACTTGATTTACTTTTAAGATTTGATGTGTGCATCAAGTGATCAATACATAGATCAACTTAATGAATGGTTTGGGTAATAGGTTTTGTTTATTTAGGGTTTTATTTATACACAATAATCGGGATTGTGTTAGAGTTTCCTTTATTTTCTATAAATAGTGTTGCTTTGTAAGAGGTTTAGACTATTTTTATAGTTGATGAGTTATTGCTTGAGAATTTATAAAATTTCTGCTTTTATTTCTTTCTGATTCTTTCCCTAATTTATCTATTGTTTCTCCCCCTTCGTCCATTCTTTTCCCTATTCAGAGAATCTATCTTTCTTCCAAAGTCTTCCCTATGTTTATTGATTTAGGACACCTATCCTACATCAACTTGGTATAAGAGAAAAAAGCCTGGTGTCAAATCCCATATCCACCATCACTATTGTTGCCATATAATCCCGCTCCCAAGCATCACTCTGCTCAAGCGCTGTCATTGCAACACTATTCTACCAGTGCTGTAAACCCAAGTACATCAGTAACCTGTAACAAAAAGGTTGTTTGAATCTTCAGCAACAAGTAAAGCAGCAAGTGTTTCAGCCTTCATCACACAACCTAGCAACATTATGGTGCCAATTTTTCACAAAGGAAGTCACCAGACTTCAGATCTAGTAACTATAACTTGACTCGATCTCAAAAATGAGAAGTCAATTTCCGCATTCTCCATGTTCGAGCACCTGACAGATCTGCAAGTGCCACAGCCCCAAAGCCTCTTTAAAACATTCAGCTTCCATAGGAAGATCGTTAGGCAGAAACTTAGCATCATCTTTCACCACTGAAGACGAAACCTTCAGTGGGTTCAAACCCCACCATTGTCGATGTTGTGAGGTAGGAAGAAAACGCAGTTAGGGTTATTTTCTTGGACTTTGGCAAACCAACCCCTCTTGTTTTTGGACTTCTAATGAAGTCCTTGTTTTTTTTTTAACAAAAGTCCTTAGGTTTTCAAAGTATTGCAAGTTGGTTTATAGAAAATTTGAATCTAGTACTATCTTTAAATTTTAAAAATCAGCTCATCTATTTTGAAATATGCCAAAACCACCCTATTTCTGAAAATTACAAAACTGACCTTTTTGAAAAATTGCAGAATGGCCTCTTTGTTTTGCAAAAAATGTAGTCTGGCCTCTAGTTCTAAAAATTCCAAAACAGTTTCAATTTACTAAAATTACAACAAAGGTCCCAAGTTTCAGAAATTAAGAAAACTCATTTTTCAAAAAAAATCTCAAAATTTTCAGAAAATCATGATAAACAAAGCTGAAATTGCTTTGAAGTTCAATGCTATATCCAGAATCCAAAAAGAAATGTTTAATCCTTTAGCATTCAAATGCAAACTTTTCAAATTCAAAAACAAGCCCAAACACAAGCCTTTACCAATTCTATAGCTGAGTTGAAAAAAGCATAAATAAGTTAACAACATTAATGGGTAAAGATTCTATGGACCTTCAAGAATCTAAGCATAAATAAGTTAACAACATTAATGGGCAAATATTCGATGGACCTTCAAGAATCTAACATGGGACCAAATTCAAGCAATGGGCAAACTCTGAGTCCTACAAGTTCTAATGACATCCTGCCAACTCATGTTCATTAAGAACCAACCTTTGCCTAGCCTTCAATCTAAAAGGTTGATTGTTTAAATGCCACCATCAGATGCTCCACTTACAAAGTTTGAAGAACATGACAAAAATTTTGATTTCATTGCAAATGAAAAGTTACTAATGACAAGCTTGCAATGATTGAAGATTTGAGTATGGTAGAAGATACAAGTATTGAGATGCTGAAGAATGAGGTGAACAACTTCATTCATGTATTTCCAAGACAAAGGAGAAAATTTTCAAGAGGCATCACACAATGGTCAAAGTAACAACACAACACTTCAAATTTTCATGTTCTCCCTTTATGAATATTGTCAAGCCTGTGAAGCATATGAAAAGAGTTAAGAAAAAGAGAAGAATGAAGTAGTGTTTTTTAAAGTATTGTCCAACCCATGAGAGACCAATTCGAAGTGTTGGACTACATCACCAACTCCTACCCAAGCCAAAGAAGACAAGCTAAAAAGTTTGATTTTGGCTAGCATCTCCCTCCAACCTTGAGGACGAGTTTTTTTCAAGCCAAGAAGAATAATGCATAACATAAAGAAACCATGCATAAATTAAGGTTTATGTATTCTTAGAAATTTCTCATTTGAGATTTTTAAGTACTTGATTTACTTTTGGTATTTAATGTGTGCATCAAGTGATCAACACATGGATCAACTTGATGAATGGTTTAAATTATAGATTTTGTTTATTTATTTAGGGTTTTATTTATATTCAATAATTAGGGTTGCGTTAGGGTTTCCTTTATTTTCTATAATGTATAAATAGGGTTGCTTGGTAGAAGGTTTAGGCAGTTTTTATGATTGATGAGTTATTGATTAAGAGTTTACGAAATTTCCACTTCTTGATTCTTTTCCCTAATTCATCTATTGTTTCTCTCCCTTCATCCCTTCTTTTCCCTATTAAGAAAATCTATCTCTTGTTTCCTAAGTCTTTCCTATTTTCGTTAATTTAGGGCATCCCTTCCTGCATCAAGAAGGCAGGAGTGAGTCCTAATTTCCGGGTTTTTGCACAAAGTGGTTGCCCTTAAGACTCGAAACTATGTTTTCAAGCTGATGGCTTGAGGTAAAACCTAATTAATTTGGACTGACAATGGAAAAACACTAAAGAGCCATGGAAAAAAATGAAGATCCACTGACAAAGACGAAACACAAGCAATCAACGCAATGGATGAGTGTCCCATACTGAGAGGGAAGATCTATGGGCAAATGGCAGAAGAGTTTGATCTAAGAAACCAAATGAACCTGATGATTGTATCAGCAAACTAAAGTCAACTGAAAGAATTTAGTTATTGTGATAAATTCATAACATGTGGCTGCACACATCAACCTGGCACTTGTGTGATGCAGCATCTGTTTTTCATTTGGGACCAAGCTTGTAAATTGCCTGGCCTGAAACTCAGCCAAGTCCATGAATTGGGCAAAACGGTCTGTTCATTCTTTTAACATTTCTAAAACTATATACCTGGATGGGTTTTGATACATCCATGGCTTGCCATGCCGTTAGCGACATGACAACCTGCTCTGCGTGGTCAGATACCAGAAGCCATATTGGCTGCCATGCATGGCCTTTCCCTCCCTTGCTCTCTGTCAAGAGAAGCAAAAGAAAATACATAATAGAAAGAAAGAATTTTAGTATTTTACAGTTCCACAGCAGTGGGAGACCCAGATTGACAATTAGACAAATTAAGGAAAAACACATTCGCAGCATTCAATTGAGGTGCTGAAAAGCAGCAGATCTGGGAAGATAACTGGTGGAAAGATTTCAAGGGGGGAACGTGAGGCACAACATGGCCAACCTTCTTATATAAAAAAATTCCATAGCATTAGAATGTAAAATATTGTCTTGATATGCTTATTATTCACAATCAGGCCAATCTTTTATTTGACCAGGTTGTTGATTTAACAGACATCAACATAGCTGTAAATATCCTGTATGAATTGCTAGAAATTGACAACTAAGAAAAGAATACTATTTTTTAACCATAAGGAAGAACCGAAGATAAGATGCATTTATTCTTCCAATGTGGAACATGTTGGAGGTACCAGAGACTGTTGATGTGTAGTATCACCCACACATGCTCCCAACATCAACACAATGGACATGGCATTTCGGGTACTCAGGCAGGCTTATTTATTTGATCTCTAAATTGAAGGAAGCAGATAACAGTCTGTTGGCATTCCATAGCCAAACAACATCTCTGGTTGTATCATAATTTCAGAGTAAGACAATAATGTTTGATATTTGTTTTCCTGCGATATCATGATTTCTAGCAGGTCCAACTTGTTCAATTTCTATGGAAAGTTTGAGTCCATGACATGACTGCCTCTTCAAAGAAATCTCAGACGTGGAATCCCCCACCTAGTCTCAATATGTGATGCTATGTAGTCAAGCAACATCAATTGCCAATTAGCTATCCGCACAGATATTGTGTTTCCAAAATCTTGCTTCTCCTAAAATTTCAGAACTAGATGACCTGCTTATAATCTAAAAAAGCTTTCCATAATCATAGCATCAAACATGCGTGGGTTCCTTTCTAAACCAGGCATTGAACAAGCATGCTTTATTTCCCAACCAAAAGCTGTTTCTGCAAATGTTTGTCTCCATCATCAGATAACCAGAACCGCTCTCTATCAGATAGAATATTTTATATATTTGAATGAAATGTACTTTACAGACATACACTGTCAAGGTTAACATTAATTTGTGTGTCAATGCCTCAGTCACAGAAGGAAATTCTACGAGCTTTCCACCACATCTGCATTGGGTGAAATCTACTCTCACCTGGGGAAAGAAAATGATTTCCTTGGATGAATTGACTTACCCCATTTGCAAATGATCAATGAAGTCATCATCATTGCTGTCATTATCATCAAAAGCTGTTTCCTTCCTACTTTTGGTCAGCTACATGGATTCCATTGCACCATTCTTGTCAATCTTGAATAACGTCCTTTAAAAGCTCAAGCATTTTCATATCTTTATTAATTACCTTTAGCCGTCTGTTTTGGCCTTCTTATAGCCTTCTATTTTCATAAACTCATTCCTCATAGGGGTGCAACTCGGTCCGGTTCAGGTCAATTCTTGGTTGGCCCTACCCTAACCCTATTTATAAAAATCCTACCTGGCCCTATATCTAGGTCAGCTCGATTTGAGATCGAACCTACCATACTTTTTTTAAAATCGGGCCAATTCAGTTCCAGGTCAAAAACAGTTCTTTCAAATTTAAATTTAATTGAATTATCAACTAATTGTATAGTCCTAGTTATATATAATCTAAGTATGAATAAAGAACATTCTTTCAAAGCAAAACAAGCGTGACGTAAAATACAAAATGAAAATAAATCAAAATTTGTGAACTATCTTTGTCAAAAATCATTAACGAGCAACATGAAAGTTTGGACTTCAACCCTTTGCTAGCTTACCTCATATCCACAAGATATCCCAATTATACTTGATTGTTACACCCATCATAAATACTAAGGTAGTGATAATTAGTAATTTATTAAAGGATAAGAGCAAAATACATTGAGTAATCTTTAAGCTTTAAATCATAAATGCACACACCATGTAACAGTGTGAAATATATATTAAGTCAAGTTGTGCTGGCTTGTTAAGTCTTTTAGTATGTTTTTTTAATAATTCATGTAGGTCAATTCGGTTTAGGTACCCAATGCTTTGAACCTAAACTACCCTTAAAATGAATGCGGGTCAAGAAGATGGAACCGAACCTGCAAAAAATCTAGTCAATTCCGGTTCGGTTCGTGGATACCGTACCCAAGCTGCACCCCTAATTCCTCCTAACTAGTGTAGTTTTTGGTCTCTAGTCTCTACTTTTCCTTTTCCTCAAATTTCTCTATTTTGAGCCATTTAGGTTTCCTCACCAAACCCAAGTAAAAGAAAATCATAAAAGAATTAAATTTTAGATACATATGGTACTCCACCATTCAATAGTCTTAATGCCCTAGCTTCTGTTTCCACCCCAGCCTACTCATTATGGCTCACATTTTCACTCAGATACATTGCACAGACATCTCTCTCTAGTTAATAATCTATAAGTTATGAACGAAAGCAGATCTATTGACCAGCCACTTGGCTCAAGGAGCTGTGTTTGGGTCAGCATAAAAGGTACAAAGGCTGAGATGAGGACAAAGAACTTTGGAAGAGGAAGCTTATTTACCAGCCTAATCAGAAAAGTTAATATTAATGGGTGGATAGAGTATGCTCAAACTTGCCTATCTCAGCCTTTGTAATTTTTTGGTCTGACATGCACTAATGATCCCCAACTCATGACAAGCAGGGTTCACTGCTTTAAATTTCCCTTTCAATTGCACACATGATGTGACAGATAAAATATGGTTTTGGTTGGGTCAAATGAAGAATGTGTACATTATTTTCACATTTAAGCACACTATTTAGGATTCAATGAATGGTAACATTCAAAGCATAAGGTTAAGGATTTCACCCAAGAAGCCAACTGATCATCCCTGGGTGGATCATGGTAGAAGATTCTATCAACTAATGCCTGCCATAATTAAGAATTTTAACACTATATTGCATCTACTCATCAAACAGTTGAGATGGGTGAATATACAAACAATGGACACAAAAAATTTAAGGATATTAGCCTAAAGAAGATCTGCGAGAACATATGGAAGAGGATACCAAAAATAGCAAACATGTCAGTTGTAGGATCCACACCATCCATTAACCACAGCTCAGCAAGAGTCAAAATTCCATGGTTAGGCAATGCAGGCATCGAGGGGGTCCAATATAGACAGTTTAAAGGAATGGTTTGGATTTACTTATTGTATTTGATTTTATTATTTTTGTTACATTTTTTATTTGTAGCCCTTCAAACAAGGATTTTTGATAGTTAGGGTTTCCAAGGAGTTTATATGCACTTTATTCTCATTGTAAAGAGATATTTCTGATGAAGGATGCAACAAGACTCATCAACAAATTAAGGTTTACTTACTTTTTAGGGATGCTTATTTGAGATTTTAGATGTTTAATTGTTAATTGAGATCTAATGGATGTATTAGGGTCCGTTTGAGAATGTGAAAAAGGGGTGTGAAAAAAAAGTAATATGGAAAAATGATGTTATGTAATCAAGAATACTGATTAAAAATAACATGAATAAAAACAAAATAAATGGGCTTTTTACAGGAAAAGATGAAAAGTAATGATTAAAAATATAGGTAATATGAGGAAAAGTAAAGTCGTTGGGTAGTTGTGAAATCACATTAAAATGGGTGGAAAAAAGGACTAGAAAAATTTCCCACCCCTTTCCCCATTCCCAAATGGAGCTAGTGATCGAAATATGGATCAAATTCATGGATATTTTATATCATCGTTTGTATTATTTTATTTGGAATTTTTATTTATACATTGATGCATTATAATTTTTCTAAGTATCTATTTTCTATAAATAGAGTATCATCGTATTAAGGTTTCATTAAATTGATTATTTGAGAGAAAAGTGATTTTTGATTTCCTTTGCTTTCTAGTTTTATCTCAACTTCCTTCAGGTTTCATTAAATTGATGATTTGAGAGAAAAGTGATTTCTGATTCCCTTTGCTTTCTAGTTTTATCCCAACCTCCTTAAATTTGTTTTTTTCTTTTCTTCTTTGCTCATTTCTTTTCTTCTCATCCCTTTGAGAGGATCCTGCCTTCTTCTTCTTCTTTTTCCAAATTCTTTCCCTTTCCATTCAACATCAATTTAGTAGCAAAGTCAAAACCTGGATTTTCATCAAAGCAAACACCTGAAACCAAGTTTCACCCACTAGCTAACACTGGCCACTGTTTGCATCTATCACATCTATCGCCTCTGCAAAGTTTACAATCCGCACGTAGGCTTTTGAGTTACACAGCTTCAACTGTAAGAGAACTTCTATTTCAAGAAGCCATTCTTCGCAGCATCTGAAAGCTTCTAGCATCTTCCCCAGTCAGTCAAGCAAATTTCTACATAGTCACAAAAGCCATACATTCAAGTAGCTGTCTTAAAGAGCTCTGAATGCTGCCATTCCTCATCCAAAGCATCTTTGATTATCTGACTTAGCCTGATGCTTTGGTTTTGAGTCCTTTGACAACTAATTGGCATTAGAAATCATCGTTCAAAGACTCACAACCCATCCACCCTTCACTCCGATCAGTCTTCTTCAGTACCAAAAAGAAAAACATACTAAAGATCACCGAGATAGCTCCCTCAGTCCCTCTTGTTTCAGGCTATTGCCAAGACTACAGGAAACTATCTTATCACTGTTTTGTGACCCAGTAACTCCAAACAACACAACATTGTTGTTCTCTTTAGATCCAACATTGTCAAGGCCAGAATACCTTTCTGCTGCCTCCATAAGGATGCAACAATGAGACGCACCTACCATTGTTGCACCCAGCATGAAGAAGAAGACAACTAGTGTGTTTCTCAAGCTGTCATTAAGAGTCAAAAACATGGTTTTAGATATCTAAAATGGCCATATCGTATAGGTATCAGCATGAGCCGATACACTATACAAGGGTGTATAGGCCAAGCTGGGAAAAAAAAACAAAAGGAGGGTGTATCGACCAATACAAGTCCATATTGATCGATGCATCCTCATATAGGCAGTATCAGTTTAAGTATATCAGCAGTTGACATCCCTCTTTGCAATTACTAACTATTTTTTTGGGAAAAAATGCGACTTCTCCCACTTCAAGTAGCATTTCATCTTCTTAAAATCCATTTTTGACTTCATTAAACTAGTTTAAATAAATCGAAAAAGGTTATTTGTTGATGATTTTGGATTTTTTAAATATTCATTTGAGCTTTAGGAGAAGATAAATTAGGGACTTAAATTAAAATAATCCCTTTTCTCTTTAAGATTTGAGTTGGGGAAAGAAAAATCATTTTTAACCATAGTAGAGGATTTAAATATGAGTTTAAACTACATACTTGATGTTAAATCTGCAGTTGACAATTGCATTGAAACTTAATGAAAATCTCTAAATGTTTTAGATTTTGAATCTACTTCAAAATGCATATGCAATTAAGCTTTGATGACAATATGATGCTAAAATTGGGAAAAGTAAACAAAATATCAAGTATAAATTTTGTGAAACTGAATAATATAATTATTTATTAATTAATGAATAATCATAATAATAACAAATAAGGAAGTTCAAAACACACTATTTATTTACATAAAAATTTGATGGATACATTAAGAATTGATAGAACCCAAATCAATAGAGTCACAGGCAACGAATTTAAGTTAGAATGGACCCATAAACAAGCCAAACATGTAACACATAAAAATGCATAAAGCTTCTTATAGGTAGGATCGAATCAAAACTTCACAAACAAGATTTTCAAAAGAACCATCTAGATCATGGCCAAGGATAAAGAGAACTATGATAGGAGAATTTTTGCCTCAGGTTTTTATTTGTAATTTCTAATGAAAAGTAAACCGGATCCAATTATAGAACAGACTAGTGAAATATGGAAAATGCAGGAAAGCATGCCAGAAATCAGTTTAAAAAGAGTTTTTATGAAGAAGTTTAGACAAGGTCTTTTGAAGATCTACTTAATGAACTAATGACAGGAAATGCACAAAAGCAATTGGTAGAAGATTTTCATTAAGAACCAATTGAAGAAAGGGACTACAAAAATGATTGTTGAACAGTCATTATTATATCTCACATTAGAGAAGAGTGCCAAACATGAAGAAACAGTTAGCACAATTACCAAGGAGCAATTAAGAGATAATTTTATTTGAGAGCAATTATTTGATAACTAGCTTATGATCATTTATAAAGTGAATGTCGAGGAACATTTTATCATTGAGAAGATTGAAAGTGTGAAAGACACAAATGATGGGGTAATGAAGATGGCTCATAATGAAGAATCCACTTTCAAAGCAGAGGTACCACCTATGAAATTACATCAATCACTGACAGAATTAACAACTCAACGATGTATGGTTACATGGACTTGATTATTAAAGAATTTAAAGCCTATGAAGAAAGTAAGAAGAATTATTAAAAAACATCGAATCAAGTGGTGCTGTCTGAAATACTGCCACAAACAAAATGCTAGTTCAATGTGTTAGTTTGCAAAATCAGTTGCTGCCTTTGCAAAATCAGTTGCTGCCTAAACCAAAGAAGAAGCAAAGGATGATGTTAATGCTCTAAGTGCTCTAAAACTCGAAGACAAGCTTTCTTTCTCCAAAGGAAAGGAGGAATGATGTAAGCATCTATGGGATTGAATAAAGACAGTTTCGATGAATGGTTTGAATTTACTTAAGGTGACTTTAGTTTTACGTTAAAGGAACATAAAAATGATGAAAAAGGTGAATGATGATGTTAGCAAAAACTGGAGTAATATCAGTCATAAAGTAAACAAAGACAAAATAGATAAGTTTTTTGAAAAAAGTATAGGTTATATTAAAAAGTATGGTTATTATAGATAGTTAAATGTCGCATCAAATAAAGATAGTGGCAAAAAGATACTTTTGCCAATCTTTTGAATGTGTTTGGCTTTTGCACCTCTTTTATGTTAAAAGTTAAAACAAACACATACTTATTTGATTTGATTTTATTAATTTTGTCTAGTATTTATTTGTGGGTGTTCAAGTTAGGGCCATTGACAGTTAGGGTTTCTAAGGAGTCTATATCTATTCTTATTATTGTAAAGAGAAATCTCATAGGCCTAATGAATGAATTCCTCTTCATGTCTCTTGAGGAGGTATAGCTTGTGCATTCAAAATAGTTATCTTTCTATGAATTCAGGATCCCTTTCATGGATTCAAGATATTTTACTAAAGCATTGGTAATCACTTTTCCAGTTATCTGACCATCAGATCTTTTGTCCACCCTCCAATTCCATCATTAGTTTATTGAGTTCCTAAAATGTTGCCACGCTATGAAAACAACCCAACTAAAGCTCCAAGTTCCAACAACTCTTGCTTGGCGAATTACATGGAGCGGCTCATCATAACAATCTAGCTGATTCAGCAATGTACGTTTATCTTGAGATGGAAAATAGGATGACCATCATCATTTGCCAAAACAATCATGGTTTCTGGCATTCATATCGGATTATATGTGCCAAATACCTTCATCATTTCGAGCAATTCTCATAGCTAGGAGATGCCTGCAAAAGTAGCGTATTTCAATTTCTCTGTCAAAATCAGAAGTGTAGAATAAACAAATGATTTGGAGACTTACAAATAGAAATCAAAATCGAAACTTTTTCCTCTTGGTTTATTGTTTCATTTCCAGGAGTTATACCCAATCCAAACAGCAAAAAAGTATGAGACAACAAAATTTTTAAACTGAAGAATCCATCCAAGGTGTTATTGTTAGCTTTTTACGTTCACAGCTTAGCAAGCGTAAAAGCCCAAACGGAATGGAATTTGGAGCATCAGAAATAATAGAAGCATGAGAAGGATCAAGAAGCGCACATTTGATGCAAAACCAGAAGGCTTGCGTGTCTGAATTCTGTATTTCGGGGACTGGTTCGAAAATAGTGACACAGCATTTGGAATGTAGAAGTCATTCATTCGACAAGTCAAAGATTCCCAAACAATTTAGAGCCCAGAGGTATGTAGGTGATTGATTGTGAAAGATTTCTGCTCATAAGGTTTGAATTGAGATCTGGATCGTTCACTTTGAACTGAAATGATTGAAGTCTGATTCCCTTTCTCATCCAAAAGCAAGCTAAAAAAAAATAGTTCAAAGAAGAGTATTCCAGACCAGAAATTCAAAAACATTAACAATGAAAAAAAAAAAACGCCACTTCAGTGAGAGAGAGAGAGAGAGAGAGAGACCTGTTCCAAGAGATTCCGTTTGGCCATCTCAGCCCAGAAGCGGAGCAGCAGCAGAGCGACAGATGACGCCAGGACCGCCACGCCGACATCGTGAACGAGGAGGTTATCCGACGGCATCAATGCCGTCAGGGGCGTCAGATCCCAGCCACTGCCAGCTGCCGACAAGAGAGGGAATTCCCTTCTGCTGCTACTGCTGCCGCGACCGAAGGAGAGGAAGAGAAAGCGGCTGCGAAGAAAGAGAGAAGAAGCAGAGCAGCAGCTGCAGGACTTGGGCGGGAAAATGAAGGGACGGAGGGGCGAAGAGGGAGTTTGAGAAAAAGGAGAGAGCAGCCTCGACGGTCTTAGATTCAATGCCATGAGAAGAGGGAACCCGAGTCGCAGACACCGCCGGGTGCTCCCACGTGCCCTTGCTGGACTAGATGACTACAAAACAGAAAGACTGCTGCTTAGGATATTCGCGCGACGAAAGAGGGGAAAGCGAAGCGCATTTGAAGTAACACTGTAACAGTCGCTGGGGAGCCTCAGGTGGAGGCAAAACAAGGAAGCCGGATCCTTACATTTTCATGGAGGCAGAATACACGAGAACACAAGGCCCTCGCAAGGGGGGCATTGCATTTTCATGCGAACCGCATTTCAGGCGAGATTTTGGTTGGAGAGGTAAAAGCTTCATGCCGCGAGTATGGCTCCACAGGATTTTTTTCCTTCCGTTCTTGGCAGCTTGAAAACGAAAAATCCATGTTTCGACTGGAGTGGAGCTACCCTAGCATGGTCTCATCTCCTGACTATTGTAATCTTCAACCAACAGTGCTTTTTACTCGTTTTGGTGGCTCACATGGTTGCGTCTCGACTGGCATGGAGAGTAGTTGTTCATATATATTAATATATATATATAAGTATAATTATTGTAAAAATTATATATTACATCAATCATTAATGAATGAAATTTTCCATCAAATCAAATTTTAAGAGATTAAATTCTACTCTACCGTTAAGACCCGTAAGGCATCATTTGACAATCGACGCGATTCCGAGCCGGGACGGTTTTACATACGGCGTAGCTTACCTAAATTATATAGGCTAATCGGATTTGTCATCTGATGATATAAACTTTAATGAACCATCATATTTTAAATCATTTATTTATTTAAAATCTAAGAAATTATTTCCAATGAAAGCTCACATGATTATTACCATTTAAGACAATGTTATTTCATGTTTAAAGATTTAAAAAATCGTTTAAAGATATCGTTATAAGTATTTAAATCATTTAGAACTTCATTTAGTTACTCATCTATTTATAAGCATCCACACTTTGGATGGAATAGATG
>JAYJMB010083433.1:0-66405 GCA_036873735.1 Pouteria campechiana | reverse complement strand
CTGATCAACCTATTGTTTATGGGACTCCTCTGATTACTTAGTAGGTGTAAATGGGATACCTATGACCCTTGAGTTGTGGTGAAGGTAAGATAATTTAGGTCTCATAACACTCAAAGCCAAGGTAGTAGGAAAACTAGAATATACCAAAGTTGTAAGAAAGACGAGTCCATTTGATTGTGACATTGTGCATTTAGTTAGGTTTATGGCCTCCCGAATATGGTGTTGGTTGTTTGTAGATAAAATAAAGTGAATGACTGGAAATGAAAGGAATGCATTATAAAAGATGCAGATTGGAATGTAGATAGATACAAACAGATATAGTGGACATCATAGTTGATTTGTATTAAGGAATTTTGTTATTGATTGTATTCAATCCATGATAGTATAGTTCTATTGTAAACATATGAATCTGATTACATACATTCTATGTTTTACTTATTGATTTGATTTGTGCCTGATTAATAAGTTACTCAGACTCACCGTATTTTACTATGTTTTAGCTGAAAGGCAAAAACATAGAGCCCAATGAGGGGTTAGAACTCGGGAGAGGGATAACCATGATAATTAGAGTTTTTATTTTTTTGAGATATTTTGGAATGTATATAAAGTGTGATTTATTTAGTATGATAATGGTGTAAATAGTGTAAATTTAAGTATGTGAAGTGTTTTAAGTTGCATGTCATTATTTAATTAGATGCGAGGATGATTTCTATATACTTTACTTTTATAGTGCGACTATAATCCTAGGCATATGTGGGTATTTGTGAATGCTACACAGGTATAAGAGGGTAAGTTCAGGGGAGACTCTGGTTGAGAGTCCTCCTATTCCTGCCTGAGTAATGCCTCGGGAAGCAGGGCGTTACAGAGACCTATCCATATTAAAAGAATGATAGACATGGATTTCCTTGATAGATGCAAGTTAGATATTAGAGTCATGTTAAACTATCAAGGTTGGAGTGAGTTGATGGAATAATAGGCACCCATCTATAGGGAGTTAGTGCTCATATTTTATTTCAATTGGAGACCTCATGATTACACTTCTATGGTGAAGGTGCAAATGAGATTTGTCATAGCTCTTGCATCTCCAACAGAGCATTTGGGGGAAATCCTGGGCATCCCATGTGAAGAAGATGAGAATGGGTAGCGAAAGGAGAAAATTGTCAACATATTGTCCATAGGCACTATTTATACCAGTTTAGACACATATATGAGGACAAGAGATCTCACCCTTGAATTGAGAATGTTGAGAAAGGTACTAGAGGTGATGATAGTACCTAAACTAGGTGGGACTAAGTAGGTCACAACTTGTGAAGCTAGAATTTTGTGAAAGATATACACATATTCGAAGGTGAATGTTCCCAAAGTCATATTTATAGCCTTCAGTTGCATGCCTCAAAGGACTGATCATTTGGTACCTTATGGAGTTTGGTTGACAAAGATATTTACACACTTTCAAGTACCATTAGAAGGAGAGTCTTGCATTCACATGTCTACCTATAAGAAGGACTAGGTTAGTGAAACTCTACTTAAGAGAATGCAAGTAAGGTAGTCAGACTACTTGGGAGAGCAGAATGCTAAGCATGAGCAGGAAATGGAAGAGGAAGAGGGAACTATAGAAGAGGAAGAAAGAGATGGGAGAACTCATTCTCAGGGGGAAGACGAGTTAAAGGAGAGAGAGGACAGATAGGAGGGAGGCGTCCCATCATAGAGCAAGCTTCACCATCCTCATAGGCTCCACCTGTAGCTCCTATTTTTAGATCCTCTGCATTCACTAGATTATCATTAGAAGTGAAGGAATTGAGTGAAGAAGTGGGTGAGGTAAGGAGAGCATAGGAATCATACATATAGAGCATGGAGAAGAAGCTGGTCAAACTTCTTTTATATTATGGGATTCGACATTCTACATCTCCCACACATTCCCCATCTATTCCAGCTGATCACAGACCTCCTATAGTTCCAGCCCCACCTCCTAGGATCCAGAGCCCACATTTACCATTGATGAACTTATCACCACATAGGCTACCACTTGAGGTAGCCTACTATTCCTAAATCCACTAAGGATCCTAATTTTGCTTCTTATACCTCGAATGCTTGACAAAAGGGGGAGGAGAAAATAAGAGATCTAGTTTCATTCTTTCTTTTGTGTTTTGTGTTAGGGGGATAGAAACTTAAGGGGATAGATGAATGGTTTTAGGGGGAGATCACTTTTTGTAAGGTTTTTAATTTTTAGAGATCATTCTTTTGTGTTTTCTATTAAGGGGAGAGAAGATTGGTTTTAGGAAGAGATGACATTTTGTAATGTTTTTTATTTTGAGAGAACATGTAGTGAGGTGGATTGTATTTTGTGATCTTGATCTCTCTTATGTGTATCCATGGTTTGCCATTAATACTAATCTTGAATGATGTGTGTTGTGATGATTATACTTGAAATGATCATATACTTCTTAGATTCATTTTTGAAATGGGTCAATAGTTTCTCATTCCTCTAATTTAGAATGACTTATATGCTATTTACTAAATGATGATTATAAATTTTGATTTGGGAATGATAAATCTTAGAAATTGGAATTACATTCATCATATTAATTCTAAGAACATAATTTGATATATTTGTTGGTCCCTATATAATGGTGGCTCAAGAGGACGAGGGGGTGGGGGGGGAGGGTGAATTGAACCTTTAAAAATTTTGGCCAAGTTAGAAAGGTAGTGCTGAAAGAAAATGGAAAATATCACACAGAACACTAAGACAATGATTTTTATATTGGTTTAGCCCTTAACCTGGTACCTACTCTACTTCTCTAAGTTAGCCTCTCTTATTATCTCAGGTTCCACAAATACTTGTTGGTTTTCAATCTCACCAATAAACTTATAAATGTTGTTTTTCAAAGATCACCAGCAACTTATACATATTGGTTTTCAAAGCTCACCAACAACTTATACATGTTGGTTTTCAAAGCTCATCGATGACTTATATAAGAAAACAATAAATAAAAGTGTACAGAATGAATACTTATTGATAGGCAGAGTGTACAAAGTTTAATAATAGAAACACTATAAATATAACAGTAAAGAACAATAAATATTAGACTCCAAGGATCATTGAATGATTTGCTTTAAATGCTTATTGGAATGTTGCACAATGGAGCTGATCTCGTGGAGTTAAATCTGAGAGCCTCAGTAAATTCTTAAGAAAACTTTTTCATATCTCTCTTATTCTCGGATTTATATTTTCCATGCATTTGAATCTTCCTTTCATAAGCTATGTATTAGCTGTAATGAGTATTTTGGCTAGCTTTTCAACTATTTGAAAAAGTAGATTTAAAGTCTCGCCGTTATTTTCTTCTTTTGTCCAGCTTCAGAACTTCTTAGATAAGTATTTAGAACTTTTAAGCTTTGCGCACTATGTAGAACTTCTGAGGTTCTTCTGTTGAACTTCTGAGCTAGCGACAACGATAGTATTTCTATATAGTTGATCATTTTAGATTCTTCTGAATGTTGAATTGTGTTTCTGACACACTCATCAGTCATGTTCTTGCTTTTGAGAAGCTTCTGAAGAGTTTCTGAATGATTGAATTCTACTTTTGATGAACTTCTTAAGTCTGGGGTTTTTGAAAATGCTTCTAATGGTTTTCTGAGTTGCCTCTAAACAACTTCTGTATTACTTCTAAAGAACTTCTAAAGCTTGAATTCTATTTCTCATATACTTCTTGAAACTTGGCTTTTTGAATACGCCTTTGAAGGGCTTCTGAGTTGCTTCTGAATAACTTCTGGTGTTAGTTTCTAAAGTTTGAATTTTACCTATAATGTGCTTCTTGAAACTTGTCTTGGATTCTGAATAGAGCGTTACTTTGAACTTGCTTTTGATGGCCTTCTGTATTATTTCTAAAGGCTTGAGAATACTTCCAATCTATTTTTGGAGACATGAGAATTGTTTGGAAATGATTTTGAGGCTCACGCCTTATCTTGAAGAGAATCTAAAGAACTTTTGATAGGGTTCTGAGTTTAGAAACTTCTTTTGAACTTATGAGCTTTGATAAGCTCATGTTTTAACATGTTTCAATAACTAAATTCACATATTTTAGATCTTTGATTTTTGTAAGTTCATTGTTTTTACTTAAATATTACACTTAATGGAGTTAGTTTATGTTTTAAGTGTAAAATTGTTGAAAATATGCAAAAGGCCTTACATTGAGTCAATTTTAGATAAAAGTGAAAAAGCTAAGTTGAATAAGTTGAGCACCACAACATTTAAAATGTTCATTGGGTATTTGGCAAACAAAATCTCATGCAGTTGCAAGAATGCATTACTTGGAGAATTCAATGCTGCGATAGTTTTATTTGGTTGCACTATAATAATGTTAGAAATTCTAACCAAGTGAAGTGAATCTCTGAAGTAGTAAAGTAAATTTTTGAGTAGCGAATATTAACATCAGAACTTCTAAAGAAGTAAAGTATTGATCTCAGAATCTCGGAACCATCAGAAGTTTTAGAGGTTTTCACAGTCATCAGAAGTTTTGGACGATTTCACTGTCATCAAAAGTGTGTCAAAAGTTTCAAAGGAATTCTAACATAGTTGAAAATGGTGAAATTTAGAATTTCTGAAGTAGATTAATTTTCAGAAGTATGTTAAAAGTTTTAAAGAGATTCTAGCATGGTTAAAATTGTCAAACTAAGAATTTCTGAAGCAGCTTACCCTTCAAAAGTGCATTAGAATGTCTGAAGGGGTTTTAATATTAGAAACTGGTTCTGAATGGAGTTCATAAATGGTGAGTTCTGAGGCTATTAGAAGTTGATAGGAATTTTTGAAGAAGTGCTGAATGAGTTTTGAGGCTCATAGAAGAGGCTTCCTAACATTCTCAGAAGTGTAACTGAGGCTCACAGAAGTGGTTTTTAAAGTTCCAAAGTGCTTTCTGAGGCTCTCGAAAGTCCAACAGAGGTAGTTCTAAATTGGTTTTGAATCATATTAGAAGTATGTTAGAAGAGATTCTGAGTCAGGTTCTGAGGCTTGTAGAAATGTGCTAAATGAGTTTTGAGGCTCTCAGAAGTGCAAAGAAGGTTTCTGAAGACATGTTGAATAGATTCTGAAAACATCAAAAGAAGTTTTGGGTAGTTTCTAACATTTTCAGAAGTGCAACATGAAGTGTTTCTAAGGTTTTCAAAAGTGCAATAGAAGTTGCTAGAAGTTCTCAGAAGTGAATTATGAGTGGTTTCTGACATTATCAGAATTGCAAACAAAATTTCTGAAGGCATTCAGAAATAACTTTAGAAGTATGACAGAGGTTCTCAGAAGTGCAATAGAATGTCTGAAGTCATGAAGTATTAATCTCTGAAGTGTGACAGAGCGATAATATTCTGAAGGGTTTCCAAATCTTGATCTTTAGAAATTCTGAAGCTTCTTTAAAACTTCTAAAGTAGTGAAATTTTGATCTTCAGAATTTCTAAAACAACTTGACAAGAAAGAAAATTTTAAAGCTCAGAATGATTTTTCAGCAACAATTTTCATCGGTAAATTTGAATATTTCAGAATGTTTTAAAGGGATAAATTTGTAAATAGAAGTTGGAAGTGCGGCATGTATTGGTTTTAGAAGTTGGAGATTGTTTTTAAGTGTGCAGGTTGAAGTTGTCAAGATTATTATATATGATTTTGATAATAACAAAACTTGTATTAAGATAAATTAATATGTGTGCTTAAATTATTAACAATCATATGCATAATTATGACTTGATAAAAATAATAGGAGAGATACATTAGCATCACAAACAAGGAAAAGATCCTCATACATTAGAGATCCAAACAGGACCCAATAGGGTCTTGCATTTTCACTCTTGAGTTCTGATGATTAAACTATGCTTAAAAACTATTTGGATTCTTTTAATCACATATGCAATGATTGATCAGTGTAAGAATACTATTATGAAACATAAAACATAACTCACCAAGCATAAAACTTTGTAAAGGATTAGAAAATTAAAACCTATTGAGAATAAAACTTAAATATAAACAATCACAATATTACATCTGAAAGATTCAAATCATTAAAAGATACAAAAGAAAATAAAAATGTTTATTCAGCCAAAATGTTAACAACCATCTCAATTCATCAACCCCTTGATGATCTTTAGCCAACCCCATCTCCAAGTGTTTAATGCGATCTATGGCCTCCATATAAGCCATGGAGTTCTTCGTCAATAGATGCTCAAAATGAGCAGTATTACCCCTAATGGAAAACAAATCTTCTTTTAACTGCTTGATTCTATCATCAAGAAACAAAATCTTCTCTACAGTCTTGAAACTTGCATTGGCATCTTTACCTTGAATCTAGTCTCAAAGAAGAACTCGACGATGCCATGACTGCTTTGATATGCATTGAAAGGTCATCTTGTCTAACCCTTCTATACATGAAAAAGAATGTGAAACATTTCTCCACTTCCTAAGCAACCTATTAACTTTGCCATTAATACTCCTAACCGTCTCTCTTGATAAATAATGACAACTAGCCATTAAAACAAAAAAAAAATGCACATTAAAAACAAGGACCCAACATTGAACCTATTAAGCTAAAACTATACATTATCACTGTACTTACACAAAATCATTTTTTGAATATTAATTTGGTGTCTCATAATGAAATAATCATGATTTTGATGAATGATACATGCTTAATTATCCAATGTTTGAATGTTACCCTCATATGAATCTGCTTTTTGTATTGATAAAAACTTATAATGCTTATACACATGTGCTTAGAATTTGTTTACATATTGCAATTTTTGAACATTATCATTAATATGAATCTGGTCTTTAGATTGATACAAAATTATCCCATGTAATGATTATGCTATGCTTAACACAAGATTAAGGGGGAGAAGCTAAAAATAGAAAATACATATGAGATTATGAGTTAGGAGTATCAAACCTCTCCTAGGACCCAACGAAATATTCTCAGGGAACCAAAATTGGTTTAAACTAAAAGGGGAGAGAGAGAGACAAAATTGCATTAAAATTATGAGAGACAGGGGTGATGTTCCCAAAGTATGGCTTAACTTAAGAGGGAAGGGGTGAATTGGGTATATAAAAATTCATTGCTTAACCCCTGTTAGACCATTTCTCTTTTTTCGTACTTGTGTGTGGTATGATGTAAAATGAATGATAAAACTATAAAGTGCATGAAGAATAAAGTAAGTAAACAAACACACACAAACAATACAATTATTATAGTGGTTCAGAAATTCTGTCCCTACATCCACTCTTCCAAGAACACACATTCATTGTGCCTTGGGTTCCACTATATCCCATATAATGAATTTACAATAGTGGTCCCAACACTTTTCTAAATTCTAGCTCTAGGGGGCATAAACACAGTGTTACCAGCACTCTTTTAGTTTTCATGAGCTCACTAGGAAACTCACTAGTTTCAATCGTCACTAACAAACTTGATGGTTTTCTAGAGATCACCAATGACTCTCTAGTTTTCAAAATAATAAGAAACCTTATACACTTTTACAAAGTGTTACAATGAAGAACAGGGGAAGATGAAATCTTTGAAAGCTCTAGCAATACAAAAAGGATCTTCCCAAAATATAAGGACAATGGCCATTAAGAATATGAAGGTTTAAGCTCAAGCATAGATAACTAAAAGTTTAAACTTTTGGCTATGGGTGGAAGGATTTGCATAAGGTTAAGCATCTGAAAAGTATTCCTTCACCACCTTTGAATCATTTCATTTCTTCTTCTTAAATAACTCTCTTGAAAACTCGACCATTGAAGGAAGATGCTCTTCATTGAATGCAGAGACAAAAGTAGATGAACAGAAAATAAATGTAGAAGACTATTTTGATAATCTCCCATTTGAAAACATCATCTTCTAATTAATACCCATATACTTAGAGCCGTTCTACAATGCCGACCTTGACATAGAAGAAGGTGAATAGCTGGTTCAAGTAACTGATGAATGAGGAGATGTAGTAGCTCTAACTTGATTCACGGTTTTGGAAAGAAGATAATAAATTCTAACAAATTCATCAACTCTACTTTGACTGGTGCTTTATTGCATTTATATGAAGTTAATATCCGATAAAGTCTCTTTCTAGCTAGACAGACTCTCTTTGTCTCCTACTTTATCCATAGTTGATTCTAGAAGAAGTTGGGCTTTTTCATTTTCAGACAAACGTGTTTTGCTCTCTGAACTTCTTCTTCCATCAACTGCCTTTTCATTGTCTCTTTGGATAGGATGAGATTTCGAATAGAGTATTTAGATTGACATCTTTGGGCATATTTCAAAATCTCTATAACTTAAACTTTTTGAAATGTGGTAGCTGGTTAGAACAAATAACTGTAGTCCTGTACTTGGAAATTTGAATGGGTTCTTGATGTTTGATTCTTGTTTAACACTTAGAACCCTCAAGCATTTTGTTCTCCTTCAATAGATTAACTATTTTTACCATCCAGAAAGTTTGTGGACCACTTGGAAGAGTATTATGGCAAAATCCAGTTGCTACAAAGTGTTGATTTTTTTATATTTGAAAATAGTAAATTTTCATTGTAACAAGTTACTATAGCACATTTTTGTACCAGATCGTTGTAGCACCGCTTTGTCTAAAGTACATAGCAGACGAATTAACTTTGTCTGTCGATATTGTAGCAAGTTACTATAGCTGATTACTGCAGCAGATCACTATAGTAATGCTTCATTTGTTACTTGTCATAAGTAGCAAACGAATATCTTTGTTTGTTGATACTGTAGCAACATTACTATAGCACTACACCGCTTTATCTATTACTTCATCTGCTGATCACCTTAAGCTTTGTTTGTTGGTTACTGCAGCAAGTTATTATAGCAAATTACTATAGTAGATTACTGTAGCAATCATCTATTACTTCGTCTGCTAACTCAAACTTCGTCTATTACTTCATCTACTAATTTGTTTGAAACTTTACTTCATCTTAGACAAGCTTTGTCTTCCACTTAATCTTAGACAATCCAGTTCATTTGTCACTACAGCAACATTGTAGCATTTACTTTAGCAAAAGTACTGTAGTAGTGCACCTACACTTGGAAATTTCTGTACTTTTGACACACTATTAGCTTAACATTTTTCATTATATTTTCCATTGTAAATCACAATATAATTATCCATATGTAATTTCCATAAGTTATAAAGCATGACTATGTACTTTAAATCATGATTTTGTATCTATAAGCTTGTTTAAGCACAATTTTCTTTTTCATGTAAAGAAAAGAATATCTTCTATGAAGCACACTTATTAAAATATGCTTATCCCCATATGATTTTCACAAGTTGTAGAACATGGATAAATCATATATTATTTTTCTAATGAAAGCTTAAAGTGATAACTTCATAAAGCATATGATAAATCTATGATTCAACATATAATAAATAAGGTTAATGCACTAGGGAGCATAATGAATCTTCATTCTATAAAGTAATTTATGTAATATGTTTGCATTAAAAATGTTGCAATAATGATTATTCATGCCAAGCATATTTATTTTCATTTAGGCTTCCTAAACTAAAATCATCATTAGCATCAAGTCTTAAGACAAGTTTTGTTGTCATCAAAATCATACAATAATCCCGACAAGGGGGAGATAAAATCATGTGCTGATATATAAAGACTCTAGATGATAGGGGAGATAGAACAATATTCAAGGGCTCAACAAGATAAGGAAAGAAGAATACCAATTTGTGAGAAAGATCATTTTATTACCCTAAGCTAAACCTTTATTATTTTTACAAAAGAGGGAGAGACATGTGAAAGACTTGTATAAACAAAAAGGGAGAGAAATATGAGAGAATTAAGCATGTTAAAATGAGGAAGAGTGATAAAAAGGGTCAAACCCCATACGATTATATAAGTCAACTATTCAGAGGGAGAATAAGGAAAATTACAATGTTAATAACAAGTCTTCAAAGTTTTGTCATCATAAAATAGGGGGAGATTGTCAGGATTATTATATATGATTTTGATAATAAAAAAACTTGTATTAAGATAAAATAATATATATGTTTAAATTGTTAACAATCATATGCATAATTATGACTTGATAAACAGTAATTAATAATGTGAAATGTATATATAATCATGAATGTTCAATTATGTAAGCATACATCCTTTACTTAAATATCATTCTTTAAAGTGTCAATTTATTGAATCATATTTAGCACCATTCTCTATTAAGTTTTCATATTATGTGCTTAAATAAGAAATGTATATTATCCATGCTCCACAATACATGCACATCACTTAAGGATATATACATTTTGATTATATAATCCTAACAACGTGGCAAGTGCAGAAAAAGTTCTAAGTGCAAGAATATGACTAGCTACCACAACCATTTGGTATGTTTCAAATGAACTATATTGAAGAAAACAACTTGAGGAGAAAGAAGAAGAAGAAGACAAGGCTTTGAAGATAAGCTACAATGACCTTGCTTTGTTAGTTAAATCCAATGAGAAATCTCCATAGACAAATGCAATGATAAAAATAGTTGAAGATGAAGCCATGGTCGAAAGCCTAAATTGTGAACTATTCGTTGGCTAGAGTTTGTCTAAGATAAAGTAAGAAAGAGTTGAAGAAGAAAAAAGATTAAGCCAAAACCTCCCACAGATCTTTGTAATCCTAGGTCTAGAGCTCTAACCTTCATATATCATTCAAGAGCTTCATCATCTTATCCATTCAAGGACTACTTCTTCAAATATATCCAGGGGAGATTCTTCATGCTATAAGAAACTTCATTGACCAGCAAAGGTAGAAGAAAGACTTTCCCAAGGATAAAAAGGCAAGATGTAAAAGACAAAGTAGAGCAACTTTGTTTGAGCAAAGATAAACAAATCAAGAATTAAGAAAGCAAGAAGTTGCAGAGACAAACTCCATCTGTTGCTCGAAAAATGTAGAACAAATGAGGAAGTCAATTTCATTTGTAGGATCAAATTCATCTGTTACTTATTATAGATAAAGTGGAAGACAAAGTAGAAGCAACACAGTGAGCATAGACAAAGCTGTATAGACAAAGTAACTGCTTGGACTAGTGAACTTCCATGCATAGGCACATTCGTCTACAACTTACTATAGACAAACATATAGACAAAGTGCAGAGCCTAGATTGTCCAAGATAAAGTAAAGTAGAGTTTGTTTGTCACTTACAACAGACGAATGGGGAACAAAAGAAGAACATTATACTTTGTTTATTTGAGTAGACAAAGTAGAGTTTATTTGTTGATCAGTTCGACTTCGTCTCTGATGCCAAAGTTTGTCTTTTATTTACAATAGACAAATCACACTCATGAAGAATTGACTAACAGATAAATATCATAGAGGAATTCATCTATAACTTATGGTAGACAAATGCAAACAGAGAAAGGTTGTAACTTCTCAGAGAAAAATTGATTTATGTAACTTGCATTTAAATGGCATCTACACTCATGCTTTCATCGTGCAAACTCATTTCAGTCACTATTTCTAGAAACAAGTGGTGCTATAAGTTTTTTATATATGTAAAGTCAAAATAAGAAAAGACATTTCAACAATAACTTATCTTTCTCTAAGTAAAAGAACGACGATGTAGCAGCTTGAGAAAAATCAAAAGACATGCACTCCAACGACAGAAATTTCAATGGTCTTCTTCATTCATTACTGCTCTCATTTTTGTATTCATTGGAACCCATGTTCTCTAATGATCGAAATTATGGAGAGGATATTTAAGGAGAAAAGGTGGGATGATTCAAAGGTAGTGAAGGAAAATATTTCAAATGAGCTTAACCTTATATAAATCCTTCCACCCATGGCCAATAGCTTAAACAACCATCCATCTTTCATGAGCTTCAATCTGCCTATCTATATGGCCATTGAGTTTATATTTTGGGAAGATCCTTTTATATTGCCAGAGCTATAAAAAATGAGATCTTTCTCTGTGATTAAATGTGTATTAGTTTTCTGGTTAAACTGAAAAGCTAGTGAATTTATTGGCATGCTTGAGAAAAGCACATTGTAATGAGTTGTTAGTGAGCTCTGAGAAACCATCAAGTTTGCTAGTAATCTTTGAAACTAGTGAGTTTCCTGGTGAGCTCCTAAAAACCAAAAGAGTGTTAGGAGCACTATGCTTATGCCCCCTGAAGCTTGAATCTAGAAGAGTGTTGGGAACACCTGGTTATGCCTCCTAGAGTTGGAATCTAGAAGAGTGTTGCGAGCACTATTGTATTTCCATTATATGGGATATAATGGAACCCAAGGCACAATGAGTGTGTGCTCTCAGAAGAGTGGATGTAGGGATGGGGTTCCCGAACCACTATAAAAGTGATGTTGTTTGTGTGTGTTTGTTTATTTGCTTTATCCTTCATGCACTTTACTATTTTATCATTTATTTTACATCATACCACACATAAGCATGAAAAGAGGGAAATAGTCCAACAGGGGTCAAGCAATAAATTTTCACATACCCAATTCACCCCTCCCTTCTTAGTTTAAGTCATATTATGGGACTCTACAAAAGTTATTCTTGAAAGATGACTTTTAGGAGCATGTATTACAAGAACTCACAATGTGCAGCAACGTAGTTATTTTGGAGAACTTTTATTTTATCTGGTATAATGTTTTGGAAGCTATATTTTTGTGGAGAGATACAAGTTATTATTACAAGAGGATCTTTATGCATACTGAAGGAGTTCTAATAAAACCCAGCTACTTGGGTTATTTAAGCAGATTGAGGGATAGAGCTTTGTAGAGAGAGTTGAATGAGGAGAAAAACTTTTGTAAGGAGATCTTTGGAGAAAGCTGCTATAACTTTCACAATCTATTTTTGTTTTCTTTCTAGTTCATATATTGTTTTTAAATCAATAGTTAAACTTGGATTATGATGATGTTTATAAATTACTCAATTGGTTTTAATTCAATTATGATGTTCTAAATTTCTTTTATCGAGGGTTAGATGGATCCTATCAGTGAAGCTTGTATTGATGTTTGACTTTTGAGTTTAATTATCTTCTTCTTTATTATTTCTTCTTTTCTATGCTTAATGCATGCATGTGCTTAGCTACCATGTGCATGAACTGAGATTTCTAATTCATACTGAGATTTCTAATCCATATCAATAATTCCTAATATAAAGATAATCACCAAACAAGAACATTAACCATAAACTCACTAAACTATTCCAACTTACCCATAGCCCAAAACCTGCTTCACCCCATGATGGCAATAACATACTCCAGCTCAATATCAAATATATTTATTACTAATATGACATGCCATTACAATACCATATACATCATTTATAATTTAATACAATTATACAATTTCATATTATACAAATTTACAATGGAATTCCAATCCCAAAATTTTACTATATCATTAAATGTCTTCTACTCATGTTCACCAATCACAATCCATAGTTGGGAGTCTTCACTTGACCTATCAGCTAAAACATATAATAAATGGGCAAGAGTCCAAGCTACTCAGTAAGTAGGCATAATAGAAAATAATAATAAAATAACAGCATGTTCACAATCATATGATTTATATTTATCATGAGCCATACAACCAATCCATATCAAAACAGTGCCATTTTGGCGCAACATATATAAATTACGCCTATGCAACTCTCGGCACATCATATCTATGTCATTCAGGCACCTTGTATCCACTTATAGCATTACTCTGGACTCTTCATATCTATATTATCGTATCTGTGTCTTTCAGGCACCACATATCAATTTATGCCTTATAGGCATCAACATATCCTATTGTCTTTTTACAAATACACTATCATAGAATGCTTACTATTTCATTAATACATGCATCCTTGCATAATTGGGATATTCTCTATCCCTAATAGCATTTGAGACAACTAGTCTCAACAATTTCCTTATTGTATACATCTATTACAACCACCATTCATGGGATTTCCAAAATCCCCATCCACCACCCATATATATATATACATATATATATATATGCTCGTAAATAAATGAATATAGTCAATGGGATAACCACTAGCCCCTTCCAACAATATATTCAAAAGATAGCCTGCTTACCTTAAGTAAATCATTATACACTCCTCAAGCTCCATGCCTTTCCATCCATCTCAAATTATCCTATATAGAGCAATAATCCCATTCATTTACAAGACAACTTGGCTAATTCCTATCAAGCCAATAAATTATTCCTATACACATCTCTAAATAAACAAGGTTATTAAACTGTCACTCATTATTAAACTTGTCTACCTTTCAAGTGCATAGCTATCTTTAGAGTGCAACACTGCACTTGAACATTAATAATCATTCCTCTTGGCATGTAATTCAATAGACAAATGATTTAATGCCTCACAGGCATTCATAACTTGCAAGATGTTCTATAACATGAGATTAGGGTTTCCACTCCCAATTACACATCATGATTCCATAGCATATTCAACATCAAATTTACCTTAACAACATGCTCATCTTGCTTATAACTCAATTAAACCCATCATAATTATATTTTCATGCAAAACCCCCATGTTTACTATTTTCAAGTTACTACTCATGAATGGGTTTATTACATATTCATAAGTGATCAAGTCTAAATCATGCCAAACATGTTGTAAATCATATATTAATCAATTTTTCCCATAATTTCAACCCAAAATCCATGTTATTTCCACTATTTTACTATTCATGAATTGGGTATAAACCCTAATGATTAGAATGCAAAATATCATTTTTATTCCCTTAATACTTAATCTTTTATGCCTATTCAATTCCTAAATATACTCATTATTCTTATATTTTGATGTAGGAGACAATTGGAGTGGTTAAGTGCAAAAAGAAGTCAATAAAGGGATTTGGACAACTTTAGAGGATGATTTGAATTTTGTTTTGGTCAGTTCGAAGATCTTGCAATACAGATCGTACATTGGATGAAGTGTAGAGGAGAAGCAACAAGGAGCAGAGCACTGAAGGGAGCAAATCGGTGCAGCCGGTGCCAACCCATTTCACACCAACACCACACCGGGCAACAAGGTGGTGTTGGTGGCGCCCGACTCCATTCCCCACTTTTCGGATTCTGTGGATTTTACATATTTTGCACATTTTTGACTCTCCATAAATAGTAATTTTCTAGAGCTTTTTAAAGGTTCTTTGGCTAGCGTTTGGAGAGGACTTCTTGGCAGCTTTCGATAAAGAATCTTATTCTTCTCTCTTCTATTTTATTTTCTTTATAATTTCATGGCCTTGCGTGGCTAAAGTTTTATTCTTAGTTTAAGGAGATTGAAGCCACAGAATCAATATTCTATGAGATCTAATTTAATTTAATTGTTTAATTTATACTTTAAGTATTGAATGTTCTTCTTTGTTCATGATTATGATTGTTATGTTTAATTACTATGAGGCCTACTATTTTATTATTCCTTGCAATTTATTGCTAGATTAGATATCAAATCAATAATCATTGGATCCCTCTAATTTGCAAAGGTCCTAGGGTTTAATAATTTGCTGCTATTGTAGTTATTAAATCTTAGGAAGAATATCTGACTAAATTAAATGTAATCACTAGTGCTTATGTTATTTAGCTTCATCAAACTCTACAACTGTTAAGGCTGCTATTAGATTAAACCTTTAGCATTAGTCTGGGGTTGTTTAGTGGTTAGGGTTAATTATAATGTTGGTTTCTAATTAACTATGTTGAAGGAGAGATAGAAAAAATAATTCCAATGGTGAATATTTAAAGTATGAATTAATTTATAATTGTATCAATGATCACTTATGAGATTTTGATGGTGGATTTTGACTTGAAGAAAGGTTTTTTTCCCTGATAGATTTCTTTTATTACACTTTCTTCATTACATTCAAAACTCCCTGTTTCTTATTTACATTGCATGAAACTAAGCTAGAAACTCCTCGTGGGATCAACTCTTATTCACACTACTATAGGTGATTTAATTAAAATAAGGTGCTAAATTTGGTTGCCTATGACAACACACCAAATTTTTGGCGCCATTGCCGTGGAGACATTCTAGTTGATTTTTTGCTTTTGTGATTTTTTCTATTTATTTTTGTTTTTATTTTTTTAAGGTTTATTAGATTTTCTTTTATTGTTTAAGACTATTGCTCAATCTTCTAATCAAGATGATTTGTGGTACAAACCAGAAATTGAAAGAACTTTGCAAAGATTAAGGAGTGAAGCTTGAAGAAATTCTGAAAAGGTTGAAATCATGGCTAGAATTCAAACTTTGAAAGAGCTTCTACACCTAATTTGGATCAACAACCTTTATGCATAACATTTCCTACTTTAGATGTTACTATTAATTTTGAACTAAAATCTGGACTAATACATCTCTTGCCCACTTTTCATAGTTTTGCAGGAGAAGATCCTCGCAAGCATCTAAAGGAGTTTCACATGGTGTGCACAAGTATGAAATCGACAGGGGTGACTGAAGAGCAAATCAATCTGAAAGCCTTTCCATTCTCTTTGAAGGATTTGGCTAAGGATTGGCTTTACTATCTACCATCTGAGAGCATCACAACATGGAATGAGATGAAGAGGTTATTTTTGGAAAAATATTTCCCAGCTTCAGGGGCGGCCAACATTAGGAAGGAAATTTGTGTTGTGAGACAGCATAGTGGAGAATCCCTATATGAATATTGTGAGTGTTTCAAGAAATTATATGCATCTTGCCCATATCATTAGATCAGTGAGTAACTACTCATCTAGTATTTCTATGAGGTACTTCTACCCACCAAAAGGAGCATGATTGATGCCGCTAGTAGAGGAGTTTTGGTGGATAAAATCCTGAAGCTGCAAGGAACTTGATTATAAAGATGGCAGCTAACTCACAATAATTTGGCAATAGGCTTGATTCTCTATCCAAGCATGTTAATGAGGTAAGTATTTCCTCCCTAGAACAACAAATTGCAAGTCTAACTTCTCTTGTTCGTCAATTGATTGTTGGAAATATGCAGACAATGAAAGCTTATGGAATTTGCTTCATAGTAGGACATCCAATTGATACATGCCCAACTCTTCAAGAGGAACCTATTAAGTAGGTGAACACAATGGGTGGTTTTTCCTGGACAACCATAAAGGAAGTATGATCCCTATTCAAACACATACAACCCAAGATGGAGGGATCATCCCAATTTCAGCTATGGGAACCCACAAGTAAATCAGCCTCTTGCTCAAAATCACCCAAATTTTTAGCAGTATCAGCATCCATACCCACCTAGACAACCACAGGGGCAAACTTCTAACTCTGATATGTCTTTAGAAGGTATTGTTAACTCTCTTACTACTAACACTTTACAATTTCAATAGGAGACAAAAGCTAGCATTTAGAATTTGGAGAATCAGACAAAGGCTAGCATTCAGAATTTGAAGAATTAGATGAGTCAGATGGAAACAACAATCAATCGATTGGAGACACAAAATTCCGAAAAATTGCCTTCTCAAATAGTGGTGAATCCAAGAGAGAATGTGAGTGCAGTTGTTTTTAGGAGTGGTAAAGAGATTAACATTCTAGCATAAGCAACTCCTAAACCAACAAAGCAAGAAAAAAGGAAAAGCATTGTTGCAAATAAGAACCTTCCTAAGCACAATGCGGTAACTCAATGTAAGTTTCCACCTCTTTCTAAAGATAAACCAATACCACCTTTTCCTAAGGCTTTAGCAGAATCTCACAAAATTAATAACTATAAAGATTTCTATGAGACTTTTCATAAATGTGAGGTAAATATTCCACTTTTTGATGCCATTAAACAAGTACTTCATTATGCTAAGTTCCTGAAAGAAATATGTACAACAAAAAGAAAATAGAAAATTTAGAGGTATGAGAAGGTGAGAGTAGGGGAGAATGTTTCTGCAATCATTCAAAGAAAACTCCCTGGAAAATGCGAAGATTCAGGTATGTTTACTATCTCTTGCATGATAGGTCATACTAGATTTAAAAAGGCCATGTTAGATTTAGGAGCTTCCATTAATGTTATGCCATATTCTTTATATGCCTCTCTGAAACTTTGACCTTTGAATAAGACAAGTGTTTTGATTCAAATAGCTAACAGATCTAATGCATATCCGAAAGGGGTAGTTGAGTATGTTCTCATGCAAGTCAATGATTTAATCTTCCCTATTGATTTCTATGTGCAAGTTATGGAGAATGGTAAGCACACTATTCCCATTCTATTAGGAAGACCCTTCTTAAAGACATACAAGACTAAGATAGATGTTCATAGTGGAAACTCACCATGGAATTTGATGGTGAAATTGTTATGTTTAATATTTATGATGCCATGAAATATCCTAAAGAGGATGATCCTGTTTACTCCATTAATGTGATTGATTCTTATATACAAGAAGTTTTTGAAATCGATGGGAAAGATGAATTGAAAATTGCCATTAGTAAACATCTTGAGAAGGAGAATGAGGTGTTAAGTACTGATTTGTAGGAAACTATTGCAGTATTGGATAACTTTTTGAAGTTACCAAAATCAGGTAATGATCCTTACATAGAGTTACTAGTTTCTGACAAGAGCATTTTACCATCTGTTTTGCAAGCATCCATTCCATATTTGAAGCCGCTTCCCAATCACCTCAAGTACATGTTCATTAAAGATGGAGAAACCTTGCCTGTGATCATCTTTAGTAAACTCAATGCATTGCAAGAAGAAAGGCTTGTGCAGTCTCTGAAGAAGCATAAAAGAGCTATCAGTTGGATAATGAAAGATATTAAAGGAATTGACCCATATACATGCATGCTTCATTATTTTCAGTTTGCAATTGCTCCAAATTGAAGAAAGATGTAGTGAGTCGAGCCAACGATTATAAACAAAAGCATTGCTTGGGAGGCAACCCTAGGGGAGTTTGTGTTTCTTTTACTTATTTTCTTCATATTTTTGCATTTATATTATGGTTATTTTTGCATCTTCTTTGCATTTGACCTTACATTGGGGAAAATGTAAGTTTTAAGTGTGGGGGAGGGGATTTAGATTAAGGTTTTGGTTGTGTTTTTTATGCTTTTGTTTTTATCTTTGCTTTTATAAAAAAAAAATTTTGAGAGAGAATTCATTTTACCATTTGTTTTGGTGGTTTCTGATGATTTGAGGTTGAGGATGTCATCATTAAGATTCAACTAAGCATGAAAAATTCATAACATGATTGAATAAGTAATCTTCCAATTTGCAATTGTCTAGTTTAGTTATTTTCCATGAGAATGGTGATGACTAAATTTCATAGACAAAAGCTAATGAGATTTTGAGCCTTTAGACTAACATTCATATCAATCTCATTCTTTTCCTTCATGAGAGATATTCTTCCATGGATTTGTTTCTCTAGAACTTTCCTTGATTCTCTTTGAGATCACATTGATATATACATGCATGAACATGATTAAGGCCTTCTTTGTTTTGAAATACATGATCCAGATAGCCTACTTGTGATTACTTTTTCCTCTTGTTGAGCCCCTTTGAGCTTTATGGATTTTTATTATGAACCTATGTTACAAGCTTGAAACCTAGAAAGTTAATATCTTTAACCAATCCATAGAGCTAGTGGAGCATGGGTTATCATTTGCTATGTATGGGTGTACAAAAAATAAGGTGTGGGGGTGTCAAAATTTATGGAATGGCTATGATTGGTAAAATGGAACAGATTGTTGTTCTTAAAATTTAAAAAAATGTCGAAGTGAAAGAAAAAAAAGAGAGAAAAGAAAAAGAAAATATCAAAATTCCAATGGAAGGAGTATATTTATACATCATGTATTCAAAGGTGAAGATGCTGAAGAAAACAAGTGTTTGTACATGTCTTATATATTTGATATTGAGTTGATTTATTTATACTTCACTAGTTTCAATGACTTTTGAACTACATTCCCAAATACTTCTCACCTTTACCCCAAACCCCATTACAACCCATTAAAAGTCCTTATGATTCATGATATGCATGTGATCCCAGTGATGGAGAATGAGAAAATATGCAAGCATATGGATCATTTTCATTGGAATGAATTTGAGTGGGACATACACCCTTCAAACACATAAGAGTAGAGTGTTTATTTTGTGAGAGTTTTACTTATTTAGTTTAATCCATCTTTAAGAGATAATGCTTATTGAATAATTATAGGTTGTGTGAGAATGATTTATTTGTGATATATTATAAGTTTTGAAGAGTTTTGGTTATTCTTTGTTTATGATAATTTCAACCTTGATGTTCATTTAGGAGAGAGTAAATTTGAGTTTTGCCCGAGGACAAGCAAAAGTTAAGTGTGGGGGAATTTGATGAGAATACAAAATATTATATTTATTCCCTTAATACTTAATATTTTACACCTATTTGATTCCTAAATATACTCATTATTCTTATATTTTAATTTAGGAAACAATTAGAGTGGTTAAGTGCAAAAAGAAGTCAATTGAGGGATTTTGGACAACTTCAGATGATAACTCAAATTCTGTTTTGCTTAGTTCGAAGATCCTGCGGTATGGATCATACATCAGATGAAGTGCAAAGGAGAAGCAACAAGGAGTAGAGCACCAGAGGCAATAAACCAATGTCGCCGGCATCCATCTGACACCGCCGACACCAGCCCATTTCACACCACCACCACACCGGGCAGTAAGGTGGTGTCGGTGGCGCTCGACTCCGTTCCCCACTTTTTGGATTCTATAGATTTTGCATATTTTTCGTATTTTTGATTCTCTATAAATAGTAGTTTCCTAGGGCCTTTTTAGGGTTTTTTTGCTAGGGTTTGGAGAGGACTTCTTGGCGGCTTTCAATAGAGAATCTTCTTCTTCTTCTCTCATCTATTTTATTTTCCTTGTATTTCAGGGCCCTACATGGCTAAATTTTTATTCTTGGTTTAAGGAGATAGAAACCTCAGAATGAATATATTGTGATATCTAATTTGACTTAATTATTTAATTTATACTTTGAGTATTAAATGTTCTTCTTTCTTCATGATTATAATTGTTATGTTTAACTACTAGGAGGCCAACTAGTTTATTATTCTTTGCAATTTATTGCTAGATTAGATATCAAATCTGTAATCATTTGATCCCTCCAATTTGCGAAGCAACTAGGGTTTAATAATTTGCTGTTGTTGCAGTTATTGAATCTTAGGAAGAATATTTGACTAAATTAAATGCAACCATTGGTACTTGTGTTGTTTAGCTTCACCAATATCTACAAATCTTAAGACTGCTATTAGATTAAACCTTTACCGTTGGTCTGGGGTTGTTTAGTGGCTAGGGTTAATTAGAATGCTAGTTTCTAATTAACTATGTTGAAGGAGAGATAGGAAAAACAATTCCAATGGTGAATATTTAAAGTATGAATTGATTTATAATTGTATCAATGATCAGTTATGAGTTTCTGATAGTGGATGTTGACTTGAACCAAAGTTTTCTTCTTGGATAAAATTTCTTCATAACACTTTCTTAATTACATTCAAAACTTCCCTTTTCTTGTTTACATTGCATAAACTAAGTTAGAAACTTCTCGTGGGATCGACCCTCAATCACACTACTATAGCTAATTTAATTAGAGTAAGGTTCTAAATTTGGTTGCCTAAGATAGCACAACACCTAGTAAGGCAAAAGTTATGATTTCACATGCTCAAACATGCCCCGAAACATTATTAAGTATGAATTACTCTTTTTCCCCATGATATTACATAAATTCATGAAATTTTCCAAATTTCACTATTCACCAAAAACCCTACCTAAGTCTAAACTAACATTTCAGTTGGGGAAAGGCAATTTAACAAAGCCAATACACTTTAATCTATGAATTAATCACTTTCCCCCATGATTTCCATCCCAATTTCACCATTTCCCCTAATTTCACTGTTCGTCTTCCCAAAACCCTAGTTAACATCAAAACCCAAATTTTGGATAGGGAAAAGTGATTTACCATAATATTCAGGCGTGACTTCCTTCCATGAACAAAAATCCAAGCTCGAACTCTCCAAATCTTCCATACAATTGCTGAAAACTACATTTCCTTCCATTTCCCACCATCCAAATTGGGAAAACTTAGGCTTGAATGCAAGAATGATGGGTTTTCAATGATAAACAAGTAAAGGGTGTGGGGAGAAAGAAAACGACACAGGGAAGGGAAAACGGAATGGCTGAATAGAAAAAAATTGATTTTTTGACTTTAAAATGCCGATCAGCGCCAATGGCACTAGAATTAAGCATTGCGACATTGTCTTCCCATTGCCCTTGCTCCCATCCTGATCTAGTACTGCGGTGCCCATTTTGGTGCCACCGGTGCCAGTTTCGCTGACTCCTTTTATTTTGTAAACTTTTCCCCTTTTTTATCATATTTTGCTCATATATTTAAACCATAGTATTTTTCATATATTCTAACATTAAAATAGATATCTAATCATATTTTTTATGCCTCATAAAAATAAATGAATTTTCCTCATATAAATCTAAATCATGTCTAATTACTTTGTCTCATAGAATATAATTTTACACTTCAGTTCATTTTCAATCACATTAATGCTAAAGCCCAAATTTTAACACCCCAAGTGTTACATGATCGCGTATACTTGCACAAACCATGAACAAGTTTTTAGTGCCATTGCTAGGTATAGTAGTGAAGCTATATACTAATATCAATACTAATGAAGATTGATATTACTTCGATTTTTCTTTTCTACTTAGTTTCTAGTTTATATGTTTAGTTTGATTCTTTGGTTTAGTTCTTTTGAATTCTAGATTTAATTTATTTTTGTTATTTTCTTTATTGCAGAGAGTGGTTTATGGTACAAAGTCAGCAAGGCAATCTAGCTGAGTTTGACCTAGAAATTGATCGTACCTATAAAAGAGGACTAAGAGAATGATCAAATCTAACTGAAAAGATGGAAGAAGCAGCTGTAGTAGAAAATCCATGCAGTCTTTTGAGAGATTATGTTGCTCCAACTGTTTAGGGACAAACATCATGCATAAGAAGACCTGCAGTTTAAGCAAATAATTTTGAGATGAAGCCTTTGCTCATTTAGATGCTTTAGCAATTGTTTCAATTTAGTGGACATCCAAGAGATGATCCAAATAGCTACATAGATGCTTCTCTAGAAAGGTTCTGACATACTTCTGATGCACTTCTAAGTACTTTTGAATTTCTTTTGAAGATTAGAATTAATCCTGCAGTTACTTTTGGTGATGTTCTTAGTTGATTTTGAACTTTTGATAATGTTCTAAGTAACTTCTGAAATACTTCTAAAGCTTTGGAAATGGTTCTTAGGCTCACGACTTGTTTCTGAATACTTTTGAAACTTCACGTCTTGTCTCCTAATGACTTCTGATTCATCTCTAAAATACTTCTAAGTATTTCTGAATTGCTTTTTAGCTTCACACATTATCTCTGAAATACTTTTGAACATTTTTTGAAATACTTCTGAGCTTGCATTTTTAAAATACTTCTGATGAGAGTTATATATTTTCTGAAGTATTTATGAAACTTGGAATTTCTTCTAATTCTTTCTATTTGAGCATTCCTTAATTATCTTCTTTTAAATGCTAAATATGATAAACATTAAACTTAATAATTAACATTGTTTATCACATGTAGTTACTCTCCCTAATGTGTGTTAACATATAAGTGTTGCATCACTTGGAAATTAATCAGTTAATATCTTAACATTTCACTCATATATTTGCTCATCATCAAAACTTAACTGCTTAATTACATTCATCATCAAAATCAAGCAAAGTAGGAGGATTAGACTCAATAATATTCATGCTTGGGTATGTAATGAAATTTGAAATTTAACTTGGTTACAATCCAATGGTATAAGTTAAACCTGTTTAGAAAACTTCAAAGTTCAAGATCTCGAATAAGAATTCAAATCCCTTGTTAGATCTTTTATAATCTTTAAAAAGGGTTTAACAAATTATGCAAAATTTGAGTATTTTTAATGACATTATCATTTGTCTAAGATTGTAGAACAAATTGTGAATGAACATTCCTCATGATATGATATGATCTAGATTGATGAAAACTCTACTATTTCATGGTCATGATGCATGATCTCTCACAATCAACTTGTTAAAGTTGTATAATGTCCCCTTGAGCTAGAATCAAGAAGAGCAACTTGATTGTTAGAAAGCCTCTCATAATCAATTGCTAAATTGTTTATGACTCCTAGAGTTGGAATCGAAAAGAGTGTGGGTGCACAAATTTGTATTCCATTATAGTGACATAGTGGAACCAAAGACACAAGGGGTATGTTCTTGGAAGAGTGGAGTAGTGAGGCTGTCTTGAATCACTATTTATCATGTCTCCTATGTGTGATTGAAAAGAGGGAATTTAACTCATAGGTGTGTTGAACTAGAAAATTCTATAAGCCCAATTCACCCATCCCCTCTTGGATTAAGTCAAGCCTAAGGGATATAACACTATTGTGATATCGCTTATTTTCATGTGCCTATGACCTAAATTGTAAACTATTTTAGTGGACAAAGCATTGAAAATTTCCTTGCTTTTCAAGTTAATTTCTTCTTCATAGATAAGAATTCCCAATATGTCTCCCATATGTTTTTCTGGAGGGATAATTTGTGTTCCAGATTGAATCTCTACTCCCTTTACACTAGTATGATATTCACTAAGATTCCAGTTCAAGTAGAATATCAAAACTAGTTCTTGGAAGACTAGAGCATCATATTCCAACAAATCATTCCACCTTTGATAATTTATCATTAATCTAATGTCAAAATTTCATTTGTCCAAGAAAATAAAGTCTATCTCTCTAGGGATGTGGACAATTCTTTCCAACATGGTGGTGTAAAACTTAAATTTCTTTCATTTTGCACCAAAGCAGTAAGTAGATAGAATAAATTCTAATCTTTCTAATTTTTCAATTCCTAATTTCTAATTGCTAAGTGCTCAGGACGTAGGCTCCTAAGACTGCAGGCACCTAGGTATCAGGCAGCTTCACTCCTATAATAAATTCTAATCTTTTTGATTTCTCAATTCCTAATCTATTCTTCCCCCTTAATCATTTAATACTTTTTCCCCCAATCAACACATCGCTTCTCGGTTAGTTTAACTCAAATTTTAACATATCATTTCAAACATATAGCAAGTAATCAATAGTTTAAACAAATTATTTGAATTTTGACAATGAATGACCCTATATTTTGCCATGTTTAAAGAATCTATGTTTTGATAAGAGATATTTGTGATAATGAGTCCATGAATACTATTTACAAGTAAAGCATGTTTTGTTTCCTTTCAAAATTCATACGCAATTTCTTTCCTTAATATGTTGAGTACACATGTTTTGCTTATGCATCAACAAAGTATTTGTATGAAGCATGTCTTACATCAATTAAAATATTCAATTTTGATAACTCATCTCCTTGGTTGCTCATTTTGTCTTGCTATTTTGCATTCTTGCATGTTCATCATGTGAATCTCCTTTCTTCCTTCGCAACAACTGCATTTTGAAGAAGTGGTTAATCTCTCTTTCAATCTTCTTCTTCTATGCTTATTCCAATCTTCTTATTGCATATGCTTGAACTTCTGCATAAGCCTTTCATTACTAGATCAAGCATAATTATGGTTTTATGCTAAACATTTTGATCACTATCATTACGTGCTAGTTAACAATGCAAAGTCCACTATATCTTTTTGAATCATTATGGATACTAGGAATATACATACATATATGTATACACATACACACACACACACACATATATATATATATACCACATGTTGCTTTTTCTTAAATGTATGAGTTTAATCAGTTAAGCACCATTTCAAACACTATTGCATAAACTTTCAATTTCACAAATTTGTCAAAGTACATTGCACAAATACACAATATTTATAAAATATGATAATGCATGACCTTAATTATTTGTGTTTGTTATTCAAAAGAAGTTGTGATTCCATGATGTTTTTTTGTGATAGTAAGTCCACTGGGATGTTTGCAAGTTGAGCATCTACCAAAATTATCCTAATTCAAAAATGGATTCCCACCATCTTGTCCATTAGGTGATGCTATAACAAGCTAAGCTTCTTAAGTTCCTCTCTATAGAAGATGGGCTGAAAAATATGGCCATGAAGGCAATCTCCATCAAAATCTCCAAGTAAAGGTGCTCAACAAAGGAGATTTATCAATATAACTAAGTCCATAGGGAGAACCTTAACTGGAGATGTAATACGACAATGTTGATGAACATATGGAAGCCTATTTTTAATGATAAGATCATCATCTTACAAAGATCTATATACTATATTTATCACCTAACAGAGTTCACTATGATGCTCTAACAAAATCAGACCACTCTTGCTCTTTAAATAACTCCCTCATGTGCTAAATATGTGAATTACAACATTTCTTAAGCTTTCCCAAGTCCCTTGAATTCACATGCATAGGAATCAACAATTTTTCAAAATTATCTTCTGAAATGCTATTTCACCTAGTCTAAGCTTTGGATCATTGATAAAATTTATATGTAATGATTAATCTGACCCTTTCCATATAATACTTCCTTAATCCATCTAAGACTAGATTTGCAAGAAGCATCATCATTACTACTTGTAAGGCATTTTATTACATAGCTTAAATTGAGTGGGGTAATCCAAAATTCGACATTCTACAATACAAGACACCTCCATAAGATCATTTTGACCACACTCATTTAGCCATCCTTTCAAATCCATAAGCCTTTTGTATGCCCTTGTACATTCATTGGTGCTTTTGCAAATCTATTCATATGATGATGATAAAAATAAATATTCTAGCCTTCTCTTGCATTTTTCAAACTTGGATTGTTTATTCTATTTTGAAAAATTTTCTCCCCCTAGATTTTTTAAATGCAACAACTACTCTTTTGGAATTTTCATTATAAAAATCAAACTTATTAAGAGTAATGAGAATAGAATGAGCAACATACTTCTTCTCATTATTACTCTATAATCTTTGTCTCTTAACAAATAACAAGATGAAATCTGCTAATCATTTTTTGACTCATGTTCCTCAATGTTATTAATTTTATTCATTAATTCTCATAATAATGTTCACAAATAACAAAACTACTTGCTTTTGTTTCCAATATGAATTTCAAACAAATCTACAAGTGAATTATCATGCAACCATTCAAGTAGCTTTGAGATTGGTCTATCCATGTGTTATTGGAAATTTTGTATTTGAAAATGCATTATGTGATCTTGGTGCTAATATTAATCTTATGCCTTTATCCATTTACAAGAAGCTTGGGTTAGGCAAAGCAAGACCAACCACTATTTCTTTGCTATTTGTCGACAGATCCATCAAGCACCCAAGGGGAGTTATTGAAGATGTACTTGTAAAGACTAACAATTTCATATTTCTCATAGATTTTGTAGTGATGGATATAGAAGAAGACAAAGATGTCCCTATGATATTAGGGAGACCCTTCTTGGCAACTAGGAGAGTATTTATTGATGTTCAAAAGGGTGAGTTAAAATGTGGGGTATAAGATGATGAAGTTAATTTTAAGGTCTTCAATACAATCAAGTATTCAATGGGACATCTATTTTTGTATTGATTCAATGGATGCCTTAATATCACAACACTTTGGTAAATTAAAAGATCCGCTACAAGCAATTTTAACTCAAACTAATCCTTTTGATCTAGAGGAGGCAAATATCATAAAAATTGTTCAATGATTGGACTTCTTTGCTCCAAATAATTAGAAGTATTTCAAAACTTTGGGACAAGATCCTTCTCAATCTATTCCTTCAAATAAGAAAGCACCAAATCTTGAGCTCAAATAGTTACTGGATTATCTATGTTATGCATTCCTTGGAGAGTCATCATCGTTACTAGTAATTATTTCTTCTAGACTTTCCATTGAAGAAGAGGAAAAGTTGCTGCAAGTCCTTAGAAGATAGAAGTCAACTATTGGGTGGTCTCTTTTTGATTTCAAAGGAATTAGTCAAACTGTGTCCATTCATATATATTAATGGAAGATAACTATAAACCATTGGTTCAAGCACAAGGAGCTGATTAAATGGCTAGATGCGGGGGTGATTTATCCTATCTTAGATAGTTCATGGGTTAGTCTAGTGCAAGTCATCCTAAAGAAGGGTGGAATGATAGTTGTAAACAATGATAGCAATGGGTTGATTCCAATCAGAACTATCACATGATGGAGAATATGCATTGATTAGAGGAAGTTGAATGTAGCTAAAAGAAAAAATCACTTCCCCTTGCCATTGATTGACCAAATGTTGGATCGGCTTGTGGGTTTTGATTACTACTACTTCCTAGATGGCTATTCAAGGTACAATCAAATAGTCATTGCTCCGGAAGATCAAGAAAAGACCACATTCACATGCCCATATGGTACATTTGCTTTTAGACGAATGCCTTTCAGTCTTTGTAATGCACTGGCTACTTTTTAGATATGTATGATGACAATTTTTCTAACATGGTGGAGAAAATCATTGAAGTTTTTATGAATGATTTCTTTATTTATGGTAAATTTTTTGGTAATTGCCTTAAAAACTTAGAATTAGTTTTGGAAATATGTGTACAAATAAATCTTATATTGAATTTGGAAAAGTGTCACTTCACAGTGAAAGAAGGTATTATTTTGGGCCATCAAATTTCATGCAAAGGAATTGAGGTTGATCAAGCCAAGGTAGAGACAATAGAAAAACTGCCACCAACTTCCATCAAAGAAATTCAGAGTTTTCTTGGGCACACAGGATTTTATAGATGGTTCATCAAGGGTTTCTCTAAAATTTCTAAGGCCCCCTCAATCTGCTTGTGCAAGGTACTCATTTGAATTCAATGATGAATTTGAGAAGACATTCAATCTTCTTAAAGAGAAGCTTATCGTAGCCCCCATTGTTGTTGCACCTGATTGGGATAAACCTTTTGAGTTAATATGCGATGCAAGTGAGTAGACATTTGGAGTAGTTTTAAGGTAGTGAAATAATAAGGTATTTCATGCTATTTATTATGCTAGCAAGACCCTCAATGATGTACTACTCAATTATGCGACAACAGAGGAGTTGCTTGCAACCATGTTTACTTTTGATAAATTCAGATCATATCTCATTGGCAATAAGTCGATAATGTTCATTGATCACTCTGTAATAAAATATCTTATGGTTAGGAAAGATGCAAAGCCATGGCTCATCTGATGGGTGTCATTACTCCAAGAATTTGATTTGGAAATCAAAGATAAGAATGGCACAAAATACCTTATGGCAAACCACCTTTCAAGACTCAAATTACTAGAACATGAAGGATTGCAAAAGCCTCCCATTGGTGATCAATTTCCTAATGAGCAACTCTTTGTTATTGCATTAGCAAAATCCCTTCCATGTTATGTAGACTTTATGAATTATCTTATAGAAAAAAACATTCCGTCTAGCATTATTATCAAAAGAAAAAGTTCTTGTCTGATCAAATCATAAGAAGATGCATGCTAGAGGAAGAGATGGAAGATATTCTCAAGCATTGCTATTCGCTTGAGTGTGGAGGCCATTTTGAAGGGAATCAAATAGTTTCCAAGGTGTTACAATTAGGTATCTACTGGCCTACATTATTTATAGATGCTCATGCTTTTGTTGTTGCTTGTGATAGATGCAAGAGTATTGGAAACATGTCAAGAAGGAATGAAAAGCTTCTGAAGAATATTCTAGAAGTTGAGCTCTTTGATGTTTGGGGCATTGACAAATGGGACCATTTCTTTCTTCTTACAACAACAAATATATCCTCACTGCAGTAGATTATGTGTCAAAATGGGTTAAGGCAATTGCAACTCACATGAATGTAGAAAAGGTGGTGCTTAATTTTCTCTAGAAAAACATTTTCACAAGGTTTGGAATTCCAAGAGCTATTATCAGTGATGAAGGAAGACACTTCTATAATAAGCAATTTGAAGCTCTTTTGTTGAAATATGGAGTCAAGCACAAAATAGCACTTGCTTATCACCCCCAAACCAATGGGCAAGCAGAAATTTCCAATAGAGAAGTGAACCTTATTCTAGAGAAAACATTCCAAAGTTCTGGCAAGGATTGGGCAAAGAAGTTAGATGATTCTCTATTGGCATATTGGACTACTTTTAAGACACCACTAGGAATGTCTCCTTATTTTTTTTTTTATGGGACGGCATGTCATCTTCCAGTTGAGTTGGAGCATCAAGCATATTGCGCCATAAAGCAATTAAACATGAGCATGCAGGCATCCAATGAAAATCATCTTCTGCAAATCATGAGATGGATGAGTTGCATAATGAAGAATATGAAATGCCAAGATTTATAAGGAAAGGACCAAAGCATGTCATGACAAGTATATTTAGAGAAAGGAGTTTTTACCAGGTCAAAAAGTGTTGCTTTAAAATTCCAGGCTTTGGTTGTTTCGTGGAAAGCTGAGATCAAAATGGTTAGGCCCATTCACAATAAGAAAAGTGCTCCCATATGGTATTGTGGACCTTAATCATGAAGAAAAAGGGACTTTAAAAGTCAATGGATAATGCTTGAAGCCACATTATGATGGTGTTATTAACCGTCCCAAGATAACTATCAATCATAAATCTTCTTGAAGCAGGCAGAGTTTGGTTGACGACTATAAATTAAGCACTCCTTGGGAGGCAACCCAAGTTTCCAAACTCTCTTTTCTTTACATTAGTTTAATTATTGATTGCATCTTTGGTTTGCTTTAGTTCTAGTTTATTAATTCCAAGTTTTAATTATGCATTAGTTAGTTTATTTTTCTCATAAGATGATTTGTTGATCATGGTTTTGCAGGTTGAGGTCTCTCATTAAAATCCAAGAAATCAAGGAACACATCAAGGACCAAAGAGTTTTCACCATATGGGTGCTGCAGTGCCCAGTCTTTACGGTAATACAATATAAGATTCCAGCATGTGTGTACCATAGCGCCCGATCGACCCCACAGTGCAGACCAAGCTCCAGAAAGAGGGCACTGCAAAAGATGTCATGCTAATGTAATTGAGTGAAGTTGTTGGATTTTAGAGACCACAATGAAGGAATTCATCGCACACAGATGTTAAATAAAGTGCTTCTTGGGAGAAGGAAGTATTCTGAATTCTAAAGGAAGCAAAAGCCTCAGAGTAACTTCAAAACATGCTTCAGATGGTGGACACTAGCTTCAGAGGTGAAAGTTTAGAACATGTGAAGCCATTAGAAGATCTTCAAAAGTATGTGTAAAAGAAGAAGTCCATGCTTCAAAGGTTAGAAGGAACTTTAGAGTGTAAGAGATTAACTTTAGATGACCTGAAGTGCATTACTAGAAGAAGTTCACACCAAGCTGATGCTCAGAAGGTCTGAAGTGAGCTTCAAAAGCTCTGAAGTTTTACACAACAATGATAACTGACAGGCAATTGATTGTCAGAACTTCTGAATTTTAACTTCATAAGTTTTAAAGCATGCTTATAAGCCAAATTATGTTGAAAAACACTCAACTTTAGAAGCTCTAAAGTTTGACTTCAAAGGTCCTAAAGCATGCAGAATGAACAAAACAAAATTTGCAAAGTCAAAAAATTGCTAAAAATTCCAGAAGGTTCATTCACTCCAACAAGCTTCAACATTCAGAGTGTCCAAAGCTTCATCAACACCGTTTCAAATGTGAATGAAGGAACAGTGAGTTAGTATCATTGTGAGTGAAAATTGAAGATGACGCCAAGTTAGTTTCAAAGAAAAGGATGAGAATGCACTTCATTTAGGGAAGCCCTCAATCTTAAATTTCTTTTATTATTTCACATTGAGGACAATGTTTAGTTTAAGTTTGAGGGTATTTGGGGATTTTCATTTAGTTTTGGGCAATGTTTTTTGAATTTTTGACATTTTTTCCAAATTTAGCTATATATTCTTTTACGCACTTTTTAATGACTTAGGTAAGGAAATCTTAGAGTAACTATGCTAAAATGTTGAAATCGAATAGGTTGGATTGAAGGATTCTCTCTTGATGATCAGTGACCTATGCTCAGTTTTATATTGCCATTGTACATGATTTAGAGGAAGGTTAGGTGCTACTTTATGATTTAAGGATTCTTGTGATAAGTCCTTCCTTTTCATGAATGATAGAATTTTTACAGATAACCTTATGTCATGATCATGCAAAGTATATGAGGATTAGTTGATAATGTTGTGAATTCAGTGACATATTTTGGTTGACATGAGCATGCTAGAACTTGTTTGACTATCCCTCTAGGCAAAATTTTAGATAACATGTTTCATTCTTTAATCAGTTTGAGCCTTTCAAGCTAACCTAGTATATCAGTGTCACTAGTGCCCCCGTTGAGCCTTAATGAAAGAATGACATATGCTAAGCATGTGAAAGACCATCATTCAGACCCTTTTAGCATAGAAAACCATGATTGACCTATTAAGAGACATATTCTATAGGCATGATTGTAGAGTGTATAACAGAGCAAAAGAAGATAAGTTTGGGGTATTTGAAAGAAGAATGCTAAAAAGGAAAAGAAAGAGGACAAAAAGAAAACAATTAGTAAGGATTATTCCTTTAATTGGGAGGATCACATCTCAATGAACTTAAAAGAAAACATGTTTAGGGGTGTGGTAGTAATACAACCCATAAAAAGGATAGAAGAACAAATAAAAAGTCAAGAGAGTAAATATTCATGTGCAATTCATTTATGATCTCTTACTTTATGAATCCTTCTTCCTTTTCTTTGTTAGCTAAACCCAAGGCCCCATTACAATCTTAACAAAGATCTATTGATCCAAGTGAACAAAGTTATCTACATTATTGGAGACAAATTATGAAAAGCAAGCTAATTTGTGCTTTGTGAAGATCATTAGAATAATTGGTTTGAAATATGTTGATTGAAAAACATGCATGTAGCATGAGATAGTGGGAATTTTGAATTTGTAATTGGTCTTGTAAAGACCATTCCATATGGTAGTGGGAATTTGGAATTGGTTTTGACTATGTACAAATGGTCACTTATTGTCTCTGCAAGGTTTATCTTCTTCATTTTCTTCAATGCCTATAGAATCTTAGCATCTTTCTCAAATATTTGATTTGAGCTTCCTATTTTTGGATGAATATTTCTGAAAACTAGGTGGTGGACTATCTTTAGGTCTAAATTAAGATGAGTAGCACAAAGATAGTTTTCTTTTTATCTAATTTGTACTCCATCCATCTCAAAAAATAATTCTATTTTTTATTTAAGCCATTAAATTCCATGTTTCTCTACTTAAAAGAGTCTAAAAGCTTCTCTAATATTATCTAGTGATAGGTCTATTTCTTTCTTCCTTGTCTTGGATTTCCTTATGCTAGTGCTCTAGTAGCTGACTATCACTTTCACCAATCTAGGGAAAGATACATCACATACATCACTGAAACTCATAAACTCCTCCCAAACTTGAAATATTAACCATTTTGTTATGTCTAAGTTCAAACCTTTTTCTTCAAAAGAGTAAAATCATATATCCCTCCTCTAACTACCCTTTTATATTAAGAATGATTCTAAAATTTTTCAATGTAGATTCTCCATTATTGAAGATTACCTTGAGGATATAATCTTCAAATCTCCCTATTTTGTTTAGGGTTTCTACCTTTTCAACTTCCCTTCTTATCTTTTCTCTTTCGAAATTCATAGATGTTGACCTTATTGACTTTCTTGCCTTCTTTATTCTCTCCATTGCAACAATAGAGAGTTTTTGGACAATGACTTCAGATTTGGGGATTTTAGGTTTTAAATTCCAAAAGAATTTAAAAGCCTTGAAAAGCAGTAGAAGATGAACCATTTAATCAAGCAATGAATTTTAGAGTACTAAAGATACAGTTTCAAGGTTATGGAGGTGCTTTCTAACCTTTTGCAAGAAACCATGTGCTTGAGCTTCAAAGTTCTAAATTTGTTTCAGCTTGCACTATATAGTTTTAGAGTTTTGAAACAAAATCTTTGAACACATTTGGCTCATATAAACTCAACTTTCAAAACATCTAAAGTGTAGTTTCGAAGTTCTAGAATATGTTTGAACATTTCAGAGTTCTGAATTGGCACTCTAAAGTTAAGAAATTTCATCAAGAACACTTTTAGAGCTTTGAAAGAACCTTTGAGCAACCTTTGAAAACTCAAATGTGAAATGTAGCTAAAAACTCATGCTTTCAAACAAAAATTATTACTAAGATCAATGAAATCATAATTGAAAGTATCTTAGATATATCACAGTAACATATAATCATTCATCGTATGATATGCCATTCATACGTATGGATCTAAAACACCTAACTCCCTTCTAATTCTACAAAATCTATCCTCTGGGAGTGGCTTGGTAAAAATATCTGCTAACTAATCTTCAGTTGGTACATATTCCAAGCAGATATTGTGATTTTGCATATGATCTCTAATGAAGTGATGCCTAACCTCCATATGTTTAGTTCTCGAATGCAGTACTAGATTCATGGTCAAATTAATAACACTAGTGTTGTCACATCTAATGGAAGTATCAATATATTTCAAACCATAGTCACCTAATTACTATTTCATCCAGAGAAACTGTGCACAACAACTACCTGCAGCTACATACTTAGCTTTGGTAGTTGACAACGCAATAGATGTTTATTTCATGGAGAACCATGATATAATCATGCTTCCAAGAAACTAATAAGTCCCTAAGTAACTCTTCTATCTACCTTATAACTAGTAAAGTCAGCATTTGAGTACCAAACTAATTCAAAATTGAAGCCTGAGGATTTACTATATTTGAAAGGTATCTAAAGATTCTTTTAACAACTATAAGATTTGATTCTTTAAGACCTAATAGGAATTTGGCACACATGCAAACACTAAATACAATACCAAGTCTGCTAGTAGTTGGATACAAAAGAGTTCCTATCATATTTCTATATAGTTTTTGATAGATGGATTTACCTCTCTCATCTTTGTCCATCTTAATTGATGTGCTCATTGGAGTTCCTAAGGGCTTTCCATCTTCAAACTTGAATTTCTTTAGAAGTTCCTTTATGTATTTTGCTTGGTGGATAAAAATTTCTTCCATCATTTGTTTGATTTGCAAACCTAGAAAGAAATTCAACTCTCTCATCAAGCTTATTTCGTATTCTCCCTACATGGCTTTAGAAGAGTCTTGACATAATTTGTCATTAGTAGCACCAAACATAATGTCATTCACATAAATTTGAACAATCAAAATGTCCTTCATGTCATGCTTAGTGAAGAGTGTGGTATCTACTTTTACCCCTAGTAAAACTTTTCTCAATCAAGAACTTACTTAGCCTCTCATACCAAGCTCTAGGAGCCTATTTAAGACCATAGAGGGTTTTCTTGAGGTTTGAAGACATGGTTTGGATTATGAGGATCTTCAAACCTAGGGGTTGTTCCACAAATACCTCTTCATTAATGAAACCATTCAAGAATGCACTTTTGATATCCATCTAGTACAACTTAAAATTAATAAAAGATGGAAAAGCTAATAGCATTCTAATGGCCTTAATCCTTACAATAGGGGTATATGAATCTTCAAAGTCAATTCCTTCTTCTTCATAGTACCCTTTGTTACTGACCTTCTTTATTTCTCAACACAATTTCATATTCATCTAATTTGTTCTTAAAGGCCCATTTAGTGTTTATAATAGATTGATGGGTTGGTCTTGGAATAAATGTCCATACATCATTTGTTTTAAATTGGTCCAACTCCTATTGCATAGTTGTAATCCAATTTTCATCATCCAAAGCTTGTTCCATGTATGTTGGTGTAGTTGAGAAATGAAAGCAAAATTACTACATACTTGGTGATATAAAAAACTAGTTCTAACTCTATCATATACATCACAAATTATCTAGTTCTCAGGATAAGCATGCATGAACCTTTAATCTCTAGGTAACAACTCATTACCTTCACCATTTACCTCACTACTGGATGGTCCAGCTTTTGTTTCTGCTTCATCATTATTGTCTTTGATTGTGGAGTGTCTTTGTCTTTCTCTTGTAGTTTCATCTTCTCCATAAAACTTGTGAGTTCACCTATCTCATCATCAAAATCACTAATTCGTTTTGAGGGGTTATTACTTTCATCAAACTTCACATGGATAGACTCCTCAATAACTCTATTTCTCAAGTTGTAGATTTTAAATTCCTTGCTAATAATGGAATATCCAAGGAATATACCTACATTAGATTTGTTGTCAAAATTACTAAGATTTTCCTTTTCATTGTTAAGAATGGAATATTTACAACCCAAGGTATGGAAATATGAGATATTTGGCTTTCTGCAATTGTACAGCTAGAATGGAGTCTTGTTGAGTATTGTCCTAGCATAGATTCTATTTATGATATAACAAGTGTTGGTCCCAAAGGTTAGGCAAATACCCAAGAGGGGAGAGGTGAATTGGGTAAATAAAACTTTTGCTAAACCCCTTGAAGAGTTAATGTCACTCTAGCAAACAATGCAATCAAACAATCAACATAAAAATAAATAAGACACAAGGATTTTTATAATAATTTGAGTTAACACTCTACTCTACTCTTTCAAGGATACTCTACTATTAGCTTCTTGGGTTCCATTATTTTCAATAGCAAAAATATAGTCAATGCATCTAGAACTATTCTAGATCAGCTCTAGGGGGCATAAACAAGTGCACCACGCACTCTTCTGGATTAGCTCCAGGGGGCTTACACAAGTGCAACATGCACTCTTTTGGATCAACTCCAGGGGGCATAAACACAACATACCTAGTACTCTTTTAGATTAACTCTAGGGGGCCTAAACTTTGTAGCTCCTGTCTACAAGATTCATTACAACAGACGGTCATAGCTCTTCTTGTGCATGGTCTCAACTTACCAACTCAAGGCAATTATAGGATCAAGAATATAGAAATTGAATATACTTATACAGGTGTTTCACAAAAAGCACAAGGAAAGATATCAAAAACTTGAATGCAAAAATAAATGCTCTTTTTGAATAGTAATTGAAGGCCTTTAATGGATGTTGAGAAAGATTTAAATGTAAGGCTCAAGTCTCTTGAATGTGGAAGGTTTCAGCTTAGTAAAATCTTTATTTGTTTGTTCGTTAGGTTGGTTCTTCTTCTTTGTTCAAGCATTACTGTATTTATATAAGCTTTGAATTCTAGTTATTGGTCATAAGTAGCCTTCATTAATTGTAGAATACCATTCTGATATGATCCCATTTGAAAATTACTATTTTCTAATTAATTCTTATCAGTTAGAATGCCTACAGTGCCGACCTTGATAGAGAAGAAGATAAGTTGTTGATTCAAATAAGTATCAAATTAGGAGATGTTGTAGAGTTAATTGATTCATGGTTTTGGAAAGAAGACATTAAATTCGGATAAAATTCCATTAATTCGATTGTCTTGCACTTCATTCCATTCATCTAAAGTAAGTTTTAGACAAACTATCTGAACTACCACTTTGTTTGTAGTTAATCTTAGACGAACTTTACTCAGCTTTTCTCAAATGGACAAAGCTTCTTCATTCTGCTTTGTCCAAAGTAAGTCTTCTCTTTTGCATTAGCCAGAATTTTTGCCTTGAGATGAAGTTCCCCTTCTCTCTACTTTCTTTGTAGTTGATTCAAGACAAACTACTAATTGTGGACAAACTAGTTCTTAGTCAAATTCATAGGATTCAACTTCGTCTTTTGCTCTACTTTCTCCGAGACATCAATATGGGATTTTAGACAAATTCTGGACAATTCGGATGTCATAGACGAAAAATTTGCATCTTCATTTTTGTCTTAAGCTTTGCATTTGTCCGAAATATCTATCTATTCGGTCAGGCAGATTGACGTCTTTTAGCATGTTTTGATTCCTCTATTTTTCTTCTGAATCCTTGTGCTTTCTATTATCTGCAGGTTCTATCTTTCTACAAGTTGCTTTTACATACTAAGCACTAGACAAATATTCATTAGTACTTAACTTAATCAAGTTTTGTTTGTCATTGAAACTATGCATATGATGGCAAAACTTGATTCAAAATTATCTCATTAAAAGAATAATCTCCCCCTTAATGATTGATCATACCATTAAATGATTTACAAAGTTGCAGTTTTTCTCCCCCTAGCTTATTTATGATCATGCAATTTATTATTTTGCAAGCAACTTTCATATTTTCTTTCTTCCTAAGATTTATCATGATCATACTGCAAATTATCATTTTTCACCCTTGAGATAATTTTACATTAGATTTTCTCCCCTTTTTTTGTCATAATAAAAAACAAACATGCTATCCCACACAAGAATTGGCCAAGAAAGAATTAAACACAATAGAAAAGATAGATAAAGTGTGTAAAAACAAGCATTTCATTTCATTGCATATAAGTAAAAATAGAATCACAAAGCGGATTGGCCTAGAAACAAACATTCTAAGTTTAGGGAGATGGAGAGGGAGATTGTTGTGGAGCCCGATTAGGATCCATTAGGTAGAGGGGGGATGTGTGACCAAAACTCTGGGAAGTTTCTTCAGTTGTGAGAAACCTAAGTTTTGGATGATAGATGGGAAGATGAGGAGTTGGAGATGGATGTAAAATACTTATTGTTTCCTTCCCCCTTCTCTTGAAGTGCCCCTAAAGATGGTAAGTTGGGTTCATGGCTATTTGACTGAGATGAAGATGAAGGTCAATTTTGACCAAGCAAGATTTTGAAGAGACATACTTCTAACTGGATAAATCAAAGATGGCATTATCATAATCAGAAGCATCTTTATCCCACCAGCATAGTAGAGGAATGTGAAGAGTCAACCTTTGTTTCTTTAACGTCCACCATTGCACTTCTTCCCTTTTTCCTTTCTTCCTAAATCCTTTTTGCTAGATGGTTTCATCTCTTTTGCAAGTGCATCATAGGATATGTAGAGATGGGTTAATATAGATTAGACATGAGAATAAAACTGGGTAGTTGATATGATTTTGACAAGGAGTGAGTGAAGATTTGCTAAAAATAAAGGATGATGTGATTTTTAAAAACTATAATTTGATTTCAGCAGGAAAACGAGGTGCACCCTCAATAATGGGTTTTCAGACAAGGTATATTGCATGAAAGTTTCTAATAATAGTCAAAGTTAATAACTTTGGATGAAATAGTTGTCTGAATTAGGGTAGCTTTTGAACATCAGACAAATTACCTTTCTGGGATTAAGTTGAACTTCACATTTTTGAAGTATAACTTTAGACAAATCAAAACAGATCAAAAAATTTCATTCACACAAGTTCAATTACCTAATTTTAGGCTTATGCATCCACACTATTCATGCCTAATTCTCTTTTAATATTACAGAAAGTTTCTAATGGCAGTGATTTAGTGAAATTATTTGCAAGTTGAGTATTTGTAGGCACATATTCTAAACATATATCATATTTTTCTACATAATCTCTAATAAAATGGTGCTTAATCTCTAAATGCACAATTATCATATACATATGTTCCTTTTCCTTACTCATGCCTTCAAGGTATAATGAACATTTCCCCTTACATTCTAATGTTTGTCTATCTTTCCCATGAGTCTATAAATATATGAGCAGAACTTATCACATAAATAAGTCACTAGGCTCTGATACCATCTATAATTCCCTCCACCCCCACCCTATGCGTTTGGACCATTCGATATTGAGGCTGATGCATGATGCTACCATTTCCCTTCTTCTTAAAGAAAATCTTCTTATAATCCCATAATTTCTCAATCTTTAAGGGAAATATCTTATCATAAATCCGACAGAGTTTACCCTATATTATATGAATATAAACTTGTACATGCATCATATTTAATTTTCTAATTATTAAATCAATAATTTCTAATATAAAACATAATTATCACCAATAACATAAAATATAAAATCATTAAAACATAATTTTCACCAATAACATAAAATATAAAATCATTAAACCCTTCTAACTTACCCACAACTTAGAACCTACTTCGCCTCATGATGGCAATACACAAATGAAATAATTTACATCCATCCACCCATACATTATGACATGCCAATCATTTTACATCCTTACACATACCTAGTATACATCTCTGCTTAAATTAATATAATCTTGAATGAATACACGTACAATACAAGAAATTTCAAGTTGTCATTTCTGTAAAACATAATACAATCCACAAATTCAATTAACATCCTTCATAACTTCTTTTCTTGACTTGTCCACTAAAAATGTAAACAAGATGGCGTGAGTCCGGGCAACTTAGTAAGTAGGCACAAATAATAAAAAATAATAATAAAATGATAGCAACATGTTCTAAACTAGAACATAACTACATACATCAAAATGCAATCTTATAAACATACAAATATAATCATGAGGCATGTCCTTATCATTCCATTAAACATTCTATACCATTCAATAATATCTCTGCCATATTCATATCATATTTTAACATAATCGTTCTAACACCTTATGTCACAATAGAGCCAAGTAGGCCATTCATATCCGAACTATGTTAGAATAGTGCTAGTCCAACATAACATATATTTATCCTACTTATGCTGCTCCGACACATTACATCGATGTCATCAAAGCACCCCATATCGGATTATAACTATGTCATACTGGCATAAAACAATCCATGTATATTTTTATGTAATCCAGCTACTCTTAGGATAGTCACAATCCCCATTCATATACCTATCAAGGAATACTCATGATCCCTTATCTAAATATGCATTTACTCATCAAAATACATATTCAAATATAATATAATTAGGGGATACCACTGATCCCCAACTGAATGCCTACTATCTTGCATAATACACTCTCACGTACATATTTAGCCTATAAATGGGATATCTACTATCCTCGTTCATTCACACATGCCCATATAAAGTGTGGGATATTTGTTATTCCCATTTAGTATTATATTGAATTGAAAAAGGAGCCTACTTACCTATTGATGAATCTCATACACTCCACAAGCTCCATGAGTTTTCATCCTTCTCAGATCATCCTTGAAATTTAGGCATGATTTCCTTCCACAAACAAGAATCCAAGCTCAAATCCTCCAAATCTTCCATCTAATCCTCAAAAACAACATTTCTTCCATTTCCCACCATCCAAGTTAGGAAAACTTGGGTTTGAATACAAGAATGATGGTTCTCAATAATAAACAAGTAAATTCCTAGCTAAATGCCATGAAAGAGGTTGGAATCATGGGTCTTGGGTGTGGGGAGAAAAACAAAATTGAATGGGGAAGGGAAGAAATGGAATGGAATGGCCAAAAAATCAGGCCACCCATTTTTATCCATTGACCGGCACTGACGGCACTAGATCTAGCACCTGTTCGCCTACCCACTACCTTTGCTCCATTTGCTCCAGCATTGTGGTACCCATTCTAGTGCCGCCAATGGTAATTCCTATTATATTTTATGATTTTCTACCCCTTTTTCGCCATATATTTTGCTCATTTATTTTAACCATAATATTTTTCATATATTTTCTAACATTAAAATACATAAATAATCCTCTCTTTATGCATCATCAAAATAAAAAAATTTCCTCATATACATTTAAATCATATCCAATTACTTCGTCTCATAAAATACAACTTTACACTTTAGTTCATTTTCAATTACATTAATGGTAAAGCCCCAATTTAGCATCCCAGATGTTACAATAAACTACAAAAAACTTAATGTTGCCATAAGAAAGGACCATTGTACTCTCCCTTTCATTGATCAGATGCTTGAAAGATTAGTAGGTCATACTTACTATTGTTTTTTAAATGGCTTTTCAGGATACAACTAGGTTCCCATTGCTCCAGAAGATTAGGAAAAGATAACTTTTACTGTCCCATTTGGAACTTTTGCTTATCATTAGATGCCTTCTGATTTACGTATGCCCCTGAAACCTTTCAAAGGTGTATGATATCTATGTTTTCTGATATGATTGAAAGGTTTATAGAGGTTTTCATGGATGATTTTTCTATCTTTTGTGATTCATTTGATGATTGCCTTGATAACTCAAATTGGGAGAAGTGTCATTTCTTAAATAAGTAGAGAATTGTGTTGGGACATATTATTTCTAGTAAAGGCATTGAAGTGGACAAGGCAAGAATTGAGCTGATTGCCAAGTTACCTCTCCCAACTTTAGACAAGAGAGTTAGAAGTTTTCTTAGTCATGTAGGTTTTTAAAGATGGTTTATAAAGGACTTTTCAAAAATTTCTAGACCACTTTGTAACCTGTTGGCTAAAGATGTGACTTTTTATTTTAATGATGAGTGACTTGTTGCTTATAATACCTTCAAAGAAAAATTGACTTGTGCTCTGATTTAGCAGTTCCTAATGGGTCCATTTCTTTTGAACTCATGTTTGATGCATCTAACTTTGCTACTGGTGTTGTTTTAGGATAAAGAATAGACAAATTACCTCATGTAATTTATTTTGCAAGTAAAACTTTGAATGAAGCATAACTAAATTATTCTACCAGTGAAAAATAATTGCCTACAATCATGTTTACTTTTGAAAAGTTCTGCTCATATCTGATTGGTTCTAAGGTAATTGTTTATTACGATCATGCTGCATTGAAATATTTCCTAACTAAGAAAGGTGCTAAACCTAAGTTGATCAGGTGGATCTTATTACTGCAAGAATTTGATCTAACAATCAAGAATAAGAAAGGAAGCAAAAATATTGTAGCTGATCATTTGTCTAGGCTGGTGGAAGGGATAGATTTTGAGCAAGAGAAAGACAAAGTGAACACTCCCATCAATGAGATTTTTCTTGATGAGCAACTATTTTCTGTAAAGGGAAATGAACCTTGCTATGCTGATAAGGGACTTTTTAATCCTATGTTGAATTCACAGGGAAGGAGGTTGTTATCTATAGGAAAACTCTACTTTTGGGATGATTCAGTTCTATTTAAATTGTGTCTAGATTAGATCATTAGATGCTGTGTACTTAAGGATGAAGAGCAAAGCATTTTGACACATTGTCACATATTCAGCTATGGAGGGCATTTTGGAGGGAAGAAGACTGCTCTCAAAGTTTTCCAATCTAGTTTTTATTAGCTACCTATTTTCAGGGATGCTCATGCCTTTTGTGCAAAGTGTGATAGGTGCTAGAGAAAAGGTAACATTGGTAAATGAGATGAAATGCCACTCAGAGGTAATCGAGTTGTTGAATAATTTGATGTGTGGGGAATTGATTTCATGGGCCCATTCCCACTATCCAATGGGAACATATATATTCTGCTTATTGTTGATTATGTGTCTAAATGGATTGAGGCAATGGCTACTAAAACTAATGATGTTAATGTTGTTCTTAGATTTTTAAAAGATAAGATTTTCTCTAGGTTTGGCACTTCAAAAGCAATCATTAGTGATAGAGGCACTCATTTTTGCAATAAGATATTTGCAGCTTTATTGAAAAAGTATAACATCACTCATCAAGTTGTGACACCTTATCATCCACAAACTTTTAGAAAATTTGAAGTAATAGACAAATCAAAGCAATTCTAGAGAGGAAAGTGAACACCTCAAGGAAAGATTAGGTAATGCAGCTAAATGATGCACTTTGGGCATATAGGACTACATTTAAGACCCCAATAGGAATGAGTCCTTATAGACTTGTCTTTGGAAAAGCATGCCATCTACTTGTGGAGTTGGAGCACAGAGCATATTCGGTAATCAAGAAATTGAACTTTGATTTATAGAAAGCAGGTGAAGAGAGAAAGCTTCAGTTGAATGAACTAGAGGAGTTGAGAGATGAAGCTTATGAGAATACAAAGATTTACAAGGAGCAAACAAAGAGGTATCATGATCAAATCATTCACAAAAGATGCATAGAACTTGGGATGAAAAGTTTTGCTTTATGACTTATGTTTGTGTTTTTTTCTAGGAAAATTGCGGTCAAGATGGGTTGGACCATTATTGGTCACTCAAGTGTTCTCACATGGAGTAGTGGAGTTGAAGAATCTAAGGACTGGGAACAAGTTCAAAGCTAATGGTCATCGAGTACAGACATATGTCAGAGATGTCACGCCAATGCAATTGAATGAAGTTGTTAGATTTCAGAATCCATGAAAGAGTTCTTCTTTCACAGACATTAAATAATGCACTTCTTGGGAGGCAACCAAAGTTTTTCCAAACTTTCCTTATTTTCTTAGTAATTAGATTTATTTTTTTGTTTGTTTTCTTTCCTATTAGAATAGAGTTAGAATAGACTTATTTTAATCTTTGTTGTTTTACAGAAGGAGAAATCTAATTTCATTGAGCACATGGAAGTTTTAGAGGATTATAGGTGATGTTTCAAGTGTTAAAATTGCTAGAATTTTTAAGATGATGCCAAATCAATTGCAGAAAAAGGAGGATGAGAATGCACTTTATTCAGGGAAGCCCTTAAACTTAAACTTCTTTCATGTTAAGGATAATGTTTGGTTTAAGTTAGGGGGTATTTAAGGATTTACATTCAGATTTCATATTTGCATTTACTTTAGTTCTGAATTTTTTTAATTTAGATGTATATTTTTAATGAGCTACACTTTCTAATGACTTAGCCAAGGAAATCCTAGAGCAATTGTGCTACAATGTTGAAATTGAATAGGATGGATTCTCTCTTAATGATCAATAATATATGTTGAGTTTTTATTACAACTGCACATGATTTAGAAGGAAGGATATATATTGTCTAGTGATTCATGATTCTTGTGATAAGTCCTTTTCATGACTGATGAAAATTTTGTTGAGCACATTGTGTCATGATCATGTGAAGTGTATATTGATCAATTGATGATTTTGTAAATTTAGTAATATAATTTGGTTGACATGAGCATGCTAGAACTTATTTGATTATCCTTCAAAGCGAAATCCTAGATAACATATTTACTTGTAAATGATTTTGGCATTCTTTGATCAGTTTGAGCCTTTCAAGCTAACCTAGAATGGCAAATGTAATGCATTTGAAATACCACCATTTGATTTTCTTTCTTTAGCCTCATCATCTAGACCCTTTTAGCTTGAAAAACCATACATGACCTATAAGCGATATATTCTATGCATATGGTTGTTATAGAGGTATGAGTGAAGTAAATGAAATTAAGTTTGGGGGAATTAAAAAGAAAATACCAAAAGATAGAGAGGATAAAAGGAAAGAAATCATTTAGGATTTATCTTACAAGTTGGGGGGATCATATCTCCATGAACTCAATAGAAAATAAGTTGGAGACGTGGTAGTAATATAGCTCATAGTAGGGGGGGATCACATCCTAATGAATGTAAAAGACAAATAAGTTTGGGTGCGTGATATTAATAAAGCCTATAATAATAAAAGTAAAATAGGGAAAGCCCCAAGCAAAAAGTTAAGAGAGTGAACATTCATATGCAATTTATTTATGATCTCTTACTTTGTGAATCCTTCTTTTCTTTGTTAGCCAAACCCAAGGCCCCATTATAGGCTTAACAAAGATTGATCTAAGTGAACAAAGTTATCTACATGAGTGGAGAGGGATTATGAAAAGGAAGCTTATAGGGTATTTTTTGGAGATCAATAGAATCACTGGTATGAACATTTTAACTGAAAAGCTTGTACACAACATGAGATAGACACAGCACACATATACACTTTCACTTCATGAAAGGATTGATGAAGCATGAGTTTCATGAGATTACTTGGCAAGTATCTTGAAAGATTTTTGAGTTATGTGTGCGTGTGTAATCTATTTAGCATGTTACATATTGGTTGAGAGAAATTTTCCTGAATGATTCATAAGTTGAGATTGCTAATTTGCTCGAGGATGATCAATAGCTAAGTTTAGGGGCATTTAATAAGCTCATAATATACCCTATTTAATGCCTAAATTTACTTATGTTTTGGACCCTCTTCTAATGTAAATTTAGTGGCTCATAAGCACATTCTAGTAAATCTACACTAAACTTAGTTATTACTTGATAAGTGAATTTTATGTTGATTTATTATATTTATTTGTAGAGAAAAGTGAAAAAGACAAGTTGGAGAAGTTGAGCACCTTGGCATTTGAATCAGATACTGTAGCATTTGAAATGACATGGAGTACTTGGCAAACAGAGATTTGTATGCCACAACATCAAAATATGATGTCGTGGCATTACGATAACAAATGCAGTACTTGGGGCAGTTAGAGAATTTAATGTCGCAGCATCCAAATCAGATGTCATAACATCAGGATGAAGAAAGAAGGAAAATTTGACATCTAATGTTTGTGAAATCTTGATCTTTTGAGGCCATTTTGGAGTATAGATGGAGACAAATTCAATGTTAGAAGTTTTGAAGCACTGAAATATTGATCTCAGAGGTGAAGTGAATTTCTAAGCAGTGAAATATTAATGTCAAAATTTCGAAAGCAACTTAACCTTTATAAGTGCGTCAAAGGTTTTGACGTTTTTCAAAATCTTGATCTTTAGAATTTCTAAAGTAGCTTCTGGGATGGTGACTAGTTTGGTGCGATTCTAGCAGAGATTCTGACTAGCTTCTGAGATGGTGACTAGTTTGGTTAGAAAACATCTAAGGAATTATAATCTTTAAAATTTCTAAAGTAGCTTAACCTTTAGAAGGATGTCAAAGATTCTGATGTAGTTCAAAAGCTCAATCTTAGAATTTCTGAAGGAGCTTAACCTTCAGAATCATGAAAAAATTTCTAAAGAGATTTTGAGAAGTAAGACAGAGGTTGATAGAATTTATGAAGTGATTCTTAGAAGGGCGACAGAGATGGTTTTGAATGATTCTGAGGTTCTGAGAAGTGAGACATGAATGGGTTCTAAGGTTCTCAGAAGTGCAACAGAAGTTCTGAATGGGTCAAAATAACTTTAGAAGTGTGATAGAGGTTTTGCGAAGTGCAACTTGAATGGGTTCTAAGGTTCTCAAAAGTGCAACAAAATTTCTGAAGGGTGTGCAAAATAACTTCAAAAGTGTGATAGAGATACAAAGATGCTAAAGGGGTTCAAATGCTCGATCTTCAAAACTTCTGAAGTAGTGAAATTTTGATCTTCAGAATTTCTGATGTAGCTTAACAAGAAAGAAAATTCTTAAGCTTCAGAAGGAATTTTTTAGCAGCAATTTTCAGAAGTTTGTAGATTTTAGAGTGTTTTAGAGGGATGAAATTACAAGTTGCAGCACCTGCCGGTTTTAGAAGTTGAAAAATTATAAATTTTTTTGAAGCGCACAAATTGAATTGATTTTATAAGCTAATTTTCATGTGTTAGATGCTGCAAAAATTTTAGAGTCTGGGACATGCGGATTATGAAGTTATTATTGGAAGTTGATTTTTAAGCACAGGATGTGTTGCAATTTTTAGAACACATGATGTTGCAATTTTCACTAGGCTATGCAAAAGTGTTACCTACTTAATAGTCTATGTTGGCATGTCCTCCATTAGAGAAATCACATGTCACTCTCTGAATTTTCATTATTCAAGCATTCATATTGTCTATTTTCCGATTCAATGCTTCAAACTGTGAAATGAGTGTAGTAAGAGCATCCACTTCATGCACTCCAACTGGTCTCCTCATTGATAGCCTCTCAGTAGGCCATTGATAATTGTTAGATGTCATTTCCTCTAATAGTTCATAAGCTTCTTTCAACGTTTTATTGTTCATTGATCCCCCCTACAGTTGTATCAATCATAGAATAAAAATTTCAACCAGATCCATTTTAAAATATTTTTACCTACACCCATATGGGTACTCCATGATGTGGGCATCTCCTTAGCAAGTCCTTGAATGTTTCCCATGCCTCATATAGTGATTCATTGTCCATTTGCATTAAAGTTGTAATATTGTTATGCATCTTTGTAGATTTTGTAGAAGGGAAAAATTTACCAAGGAATTTCTGAGCCATAGCATCCTATGTAGTGATTGATCCTATAGCTAAAGAAGAAAGTCAATTGTTCACTATAATACTACCACGAGAATTTGGTGTCAAGTTTTGTAGTATAATGGTAAGAAAATTATCATCTCTATAGGGATTGCAAATTCAAATTAATTACTAGCTATCATAGTAAATAATCTTAATTTTATTTGAAAAATCAAATAATAGGAATTAATATAACGAATAGAAATAGACAACATTTTGGTGGGAAGAAACCAAGGTAAAGAAGCTCTAGAGTATCAATTTCACTTATGCTTCAATAATGGTGCTCTTAACTCCTTATACATTGATCGTTCTATTGGCTTATAAATAAAATGCAAATTCAATCAACTCCCTCTATTGAGTGCCAAGCTAAGTATCTATTCTCAAATTTTCAATTCCGATATCCCTATAAAAATTGGAATGTAAGGAATGCATTATACTTTGTTATTCTTTTGAATGATTTCACAACATCTAAAAGCTCTCTCGAGCCATCTAGAGTCTCATGTTATGATGCCTAGATTGTATTCAAGGTTACCTCTTCTGAGTGTCAAATCCCACATATACATTCATCCAATAAATGGCTAGTAAATTGAAAGCATTAAGAACAAACGTAAATAAGCCAATAAGAACTCTCAATCATATAACTCATTAATTACAACATAATGTGAACACAAGATCCATCTCCCCTCTAGAAGGAGGAGTTTAGCTACTCATGATTGAATAAAAATCTATATAACAATCATACAACATTCTCCACATTTGAATCCAAAATATAAAGAAGGAATAAGATAGAAAAGATAAAAGGAGTAAAGATTGGTGTGATAGCAAACTCTTTCTAATGATGCTTCACTTTGGAATCCAACTTGAAGTTTCTTCCTTCCAAAAGCCTCTCCAAAAACCCTCTCTTTTCTACTCTCTCAAGCCTCCAAAACCCTCACTGAAAACCTCCAAAACAAGCTCTCCTAACCTCTATCAAAGACTACTTTATATAGCACACACATTAGGGTTAAGAGGTGTTCACAAGTGCTACACTGCACTACGCAGATGTCGCGACATCCAATTTGAATGCTGCATCACTCACTGTCTGGCCGCTAGAAACTTAGCCTTCATCACTTTAGTGCCTAGGCATCTAGTTGCTATTTGCCAATGTTTGAACTTTCCTCAAGTTGAATGTCACGCCATCTACTTGCTACTTGGTCAAACTGCACTTCCATCATATATGATGCTATGACATCTAGTTTGGATGCCGTGGCATTGACCTTTTGTTTGACACATTGCATTCCATACATCTTGAGTGCTATGACATCTAAAATGGATGCCATGACATCAAGCTTCTTCCACTTTTGTTCTTCATATTCCAGTAACTAGTTCATCATCCAAACTTCATTATTTTGTTCCTTTTTCCTCATTGATGTCTTTCATGTTTTCTCCCCATTTTGTGCATTTATGTGCCTACAACCAAATACCAACATATACATCACAAATCCACTAAGAACAAATTAAGAACAAACCAAAAGTTAGCTCAAACAGCTATGATATAAGTGAATAAAATTCACCTATCAAACACCCCCAAACTTAGCTTTTGATCATCCTCAGAGCAAAACAAAACAAAGCAGAAGCTGAACACATAACACAAAATGTTTCATAGAAAACACAACACACCATTAGTCAGGTTCAACTTTCAGTGATTTCAAAATGATTTCAAATGCATATAACTTGAGAGAAAAATTCAAAATCCACTATATGTCTAGAATTTCGACTTGAACATTGTCGTTTCTCACTCTTGATTCCTCATGTGTGTGCAAAAGATATAGCCAATACCATCTATCATTTGTGACTTAGATAAATTTTGATGACTGTAAGAGTCTATTATTTTACTCCATAAGGTCATCTTCCTCATCATTCTCCATTAATTTTAATAACTCATCACCAAGAACCAATAGGCCTTATCAAGGTTGCAATGGGGCTTTGGGTTTTGCTAACAAGAAAAGGATAAAGGATTAACCAAAGAAGAAACAAAAGGATGCAAAATGTTTTCAAGACTCAAGTGCCTTGAATGAATTTTAAGTTTATGTGTACATGTGTAATTTGTCTAACATGTTTTTAATTGATTAAGAGAGGTTATCCTAACTTATTCTTGAGTTTGAATTGCTATTTTGATCGAGGATAATTAAAAGCTAAGTTTGGGGTCTTTGATAAGTTCATAATTATAATGTGTAGTACCCGAGGCATTAAATGGAGAGATAATGACAAGCTATTCTAGCTATTAGGCCTAAGAAGTGATTTTGAGTAAATTCATTTATATGACTTGAATGACTAATGTGGCATGAGTTTTATGTGCAATGTAATATGTAGGAGCTATTGAATTAAAGTTTTGAGATGGTTTTGGAGTTTTGAACTGTTATGTTGAAGGTTACGCGAAAAGAACTCAATAGGTAAATTTGAGCAAAAGCATGTATTTGATCTATACAAAGGACCTAAACTAGTCATCATAGGTATTGTGATGTGTGTGAGACATTGGTTTTAGCATCAGATGCAATTAGAATGAAAATAGCCTATGGTGTTATGTGTAGTAGAAAAATTTTAGTAAAAAAAACTAAACATGTGATTTTTGGAAATTAACTTCAAATGAAGTGATAAAATATCTAAACATACTTCATTTTATGTATGTGATGTGTGAAGTGGTTATTGATATATTTGAAGTGCTTTATGTAAAATGGGGTTATGGGTGATGTTTAATAAGTGTAAATTCTGAATTTGAGTAACCCTTGTAACTAGTGGGTTGTTCCTTGAGTTTGGGGTGATATTAATTTTATTAAATGATCATTTTAGGATGATTAAACATAAGAATAATTGAAATTATGAAGTGATTTATGATGCAAATGCAACACCCCATAATCTTGGAGTTAGTTTATGTGTTGAACATTAATATATGATGAATGGAAACTGAACATTACAATGGGCTCACTTGTGCTCCATTTGTGACATATTTATGGACTGATTTAGAAAACATGTTCAACATGAAAGTTGTATCCCTTGAAATTATCTGCCTAATGGAATAAAAATCATTCAATTTTGAATTCATATGAGTAAGTTATGATTGATACACCAAAACTATTTTGTATTGTAAAAATAGCAAGATGAGTGAGATGGGTCAACTTTATCTAAACTTTTGGCATATTTTTGTGCTTATTTGGGAAAAGTGATTAATATGAAAGTTTTAGCCCTTAAATTGTTTTTTCTAATGTATCTAGAATCAAGTTATTTGGATATCATACAAGAGAAATATGGCTTAAATAGTAAAACTACTTTTGGCAGGCGATAAATTATGAGCTTATCAAATACCCCCAAACTTAGCTTTTGATCATCCTCGACCAAAATAGCAACTAGAACTCACAAGACAATTAGTATAATATCACTTAAACAATAAAATAATGCTATAAAAATCACACATATACACATAACTTAAAAATCATTCAAGACACCTGCTAAGTAATCTCATAAAACTGATTCTTCATCAATCCCTTATGAAGTGAGAATGTGTGCGTGTGCTTTGTCAATCTCATGCTACATGCATGCTTTTCAATCAACAATATGCAAATCAATATTCTAATAGTATTTACAAAGCACCTTATAAGCTTTCTTTTCATAATCCCTCTCCACTAATGTTGATAACTCTATCCACTTGGATCAATAGGTCTTTTTAAAGTTTGTAATGGGGCCTTAGGTTTTGTTAACATAGAAAAGGAATAAGGATTCACAATGTAAGAGATCATAAATGAATTGCACATAAATGTTGACTTTCTTGACTTTTTATTTATTCTTCTCGTTTTATTTTATGGGTTGTATAACTACCACACCCTTAAACTAGTTTTCTTTTGAGTTCATTAGAATGTGATTCCCCCAATTGAAGGATGAATACTTTCTAATTCTTTTCTTTTTGTGCTTTTCTTTTCCTTTTGTCATTCCTCTTATACCTTTTTGTAATCATGTGTCTAGAATATGTCTCTCAATAGGTCAAGCATAGTTTTTCAGGCTGGAAGGGTCTGTATGATGAGGCTAAAAAAATAAAAGTTGAACGGTGATCTTTCACATGTTTGCATATTTCATTCTTTTATTAAGGCTCATTGAGGACGGTAATGACATGAATGTACTGGGTTAGCTTGAAAGGCTCAAACTAATCAAAGAATGCCTAAATCATTTCCAATTAAACATGTTATCTAAAATTTAGCCTTGAGGGATAATCAAAACAAGTTCTAATATGCTTATGTCAACCAAAATATGTCACTAAATTCACAACATTATCAACAATCCATATACACTTTGCATTATCATAACATAAGGTGCTCAATGAAAATTTCATCACTCATGAAAAGAATGACTTATCATAAGAATCATTAAATCACTAGGTAACACCTATCCTTCCCTCTAAATTATATGCAATGGCAATAAAAAACTAAGTATAAGTTACTAATCATTAAGAGAGAATCCATCAATCCAACCTATTAAATTTTAATATTTTAGCACAATTGCTCTTGGATTTCGATAGCTATGTCATCAAAAAGTGAAGCTCATCAAAAAAACTACACCTAAATTCAAAAGAATTTTCCCAAAACTAAATGAAGACGCCCAAATACCCCCAAACTTAAACTAAATATTGTCTTCAATGTGAAATAAATACCTCAGTTATCGTTGTCATGTATATAACTTGAAAGCTTCTAAAGTTCTCTTCACACCTTCTGAACTTCAACTCAATTTGAATTTCTTCCAACAATACACTTCAAATCATCTGAAGTTAATCACTCAAGCTCTGAAGTTCCATTTGACCTCTAAAGCGGGGACTTTTCCCTTTGAACGTACTCTAAAGATCTTCTAATGGCTTCACACATTTTGAACTTAACATTCTAAGATCCTCGAACTTGAAGTACACCTTTGAAGCTTGTGTCCACCATCTTAAGCATCCTCCTTTGATTCTTTAGTGTCCAAATGTAACACCCCACTTTTAGGATGCTACTAAATTATAATTCATAGGAAACTTCACACAGAGTCTCCCCTACATTTTTGATTTTTGTACCTATACAATCATTTCCACATAATCTCATACATGCATGAAGAACATTATACACAATAAATTAACCCACACACTACCTAGAATCACAAGTTACATTGTGATGACAAATGGAAATTTTAACATGCGCACATATTTCCACTATCATGATATGTCAGTGTAATTAATTCATACATGCTTGATATACATAACATTGGAGTTTATAAATCTACAATTTATATATTATTCCATATATCAAAAAGATAAATTTAACATCCAAAACTATCATGCTAGCATGAAGATCATAGCCTATCCCAATCCTGAGCCCCAAACCCATATTGAGCTCCATCTTTTGACATATTAACTAAAAACCACAAATAAAATAGGGTAAGTCTAGGAAAACTCAATACGACATGAAATTTCATGACATGCTAGATTTTAGGATAGTGTATAACAATGCAACATCATTGAGATATCCATGATACATATACACTGATAACCTGGGTTCATACATGGTCATCCGCTCATCTTGGAACTCAAAACTCATATACTACCTCATTCTCAAGGTAGCCTCATCCATATGCATTCATCATCATCATGTTCTTTTCCATGGCCAATTATTTCTCACATTATCAAAAATAGCAATCACCCCTTCCTTTATCAATGTGTAATTGGTCCCTCCTTGTAGCCCAGATAATAAAGCCTGTCAAGTTCACAATAGCTTCAGTGCTGCCCTTCGTGGTACCCTTCCCTGATTGCTCCACAAGAATCCATCGTTCACCATCCACATCTAATGAGAAAGTTATATATATATCATATTCACCAATCACAAGACATCACTGCCCACATACCATATATTCTATCATAAATTACCTCACGGGTATCACAACCTACTGTATAGGCATATCTCACTTCACTTAATTCTCACCATCCCTATGCCATTAAGGCATATTAGATCCACACCTTACTATGTCATGTCATTTTCATGCCATCCCAGCATCCATGCCACCAAGGCATATTAGGTCCACACCTCATCGGTGTCATGTCATTTCCATGCCCATATTCACGTCATGTCCACGCCACCAAGGCACTAAAATGTCACCATACAAATGTCATTTACCATGTTTTCATGTCCCTCTCTAACCTCCAAGGGATGCCACATAAAAAGCTCAAAAAAAAGAACTTTTGCATTATAATAGAACCAACGCCACAGTGCCTAATCTGCTGACATTGGGCACTATGCTGAAATGAACCAGCATTGCAGCTCTGAATTTGGGTGCCGTAGAGACCCGCTGCTGCCCAACTTTTTGTTTTCCTATGTCATTTGCCGTCTCTACTTGATTCTTCTTTCAACCAATCATTTGTAGCTTTCCCAACCACATTTATATTTCTTTTTAACACCTAGTCATTAGGAGATTCCCCATATTATATGACTTAATCATACCCATTATGATTCATGATTCATAATGCAATATCGTGCAATGTATATCAAAGAAACCAACTAAACATATGTAACTAAATCAATTTTTCAAACCAAATACATGAAAATGCATGCTTTTATCATTTCAATTCATTACATAATTCATAAGCATCATTCAAAACATGGTGCAATCGTAAACATCATTCCAAAATGTGGTGCTTATTTACAACTTCATGGAATATAATCTATTCCATATAACTCATGGGATATACTCTATCCCTATCAAATTTCATATTCGTGTATAAAAATAAGAAGAACTTGCTTACCTTATACAAATGAATTTTAGACTCCTTGGCTACAAGTTCAACAACTTGATCCCAATTCAAGGTTCAATAAACCCTATACATATAACATATATTATATAGTTGAGAATGATATATGTTAAATCAAAGATCAACTCAATTTTATAAACTAGAAGTAATTCATTCAATCCTCCTTAGGATACATCCTTATTTTGTTACACACCTAATACCCAATTTAATGCCTCGTTAATGGACAATTAGGTCAATAACAAAGTCATTGAATTACACTTGGCTTTTCATTATGCCATTTCATCGAACTCTTGACATTTCCAATAGTGTCATTTTGCTATAACACTTGGGGTGTTAATTTTGATAAATTGGTACTTGAATATTTGAGAATATTGAAGTTGTTACTAATGTAACTGAAAAAGGAAAGGAATTGAGCCAAGGAAAATTTTAAATCATGATTTCAATGATGGATTAAGATGGGAAGAAATTGTTTTGAAATAACAAAATGCAAATGATTTGATTTTGAATAATTTGGGGCATAATTTTTATGTATTAAATGTTAAATTGGATGGGGAATTTATTTGCTTATATGATGTACAACATGTTTACATGATTTAGGCATATGAATTCATGATTTGGTCTATTAGGGTTTCTACCCAAATTTATGAATAATGATTTTGGGGAAGATGATGGATGTTTATGGTTGAATTCATGGGGATAAACAAGTAAAATATGCTTGTGATGATTTTGGCATGATTTAGGCTTACAAAATCATGTTTATGCAGTAATCCCATTTATGAATAATAACCCTAAAGAAAACATTAGTATGAAATTATGCAAATTCATAAGGGGGTTTGATTAATAACTTAATTATAATGGTTATGGTATGATTTAGAGTTAATTAAATATGATTATTGTTGGTCCCATATAATAGATAGCTCAAGAAGGGAGGGGTAAATTGAGCATATAAAAATTAAGGCTGAATAAAAATTTATGAGCTAAGCAGAAATTATGATGCAGCATGTATGCAATTTTCATGTTTGTTCGTTTGGTCATAGTAACTGCTTCAGTTCCAAGTTCTACTTCTCTTAACTATACTTATTTTAGTTAAGTAATTGTGTGTGTAGTGATATGTGGAATGTGATGATGAGGTAATTATATGCCAAGTAAAATAATCAAGCAGTCACAACACACAATAATTTTTATAGTGGTTCAAGAAACCGTCCCTACGTTCACTCTTCCAAGAGCATACATTCATTATGCCTTGGGTTCCATTATATCTTATATAATGGCAACACACAAGTGCTCTCTCACTCTTCTAGATTCTAACTTCAGAGGGCAAAAACAATGTTCCCTACACTCTTCTAGATTCTAGCTCTAGAGGGCATAAACATAGTGCTCCCAACACTCTTCTAGTCTTCACGAGCTAACCAGAAAACTCACTGATTTTGAAGATTACCAGCAAACTTATTGGTTTTCAAGAGCTCACCAATAACTCATCCAATGTGATTTTCTTAAGCTCACCACCAACTCACAGAGCTGATCAACAACACTCATTTTGCACATTACATTGCCTCTTTTACTAGGTTAGTTTGTACATAGTTTGAGCACATATGATAAGATGTCTCGCTGAAGCTCATTAGATATCAATACTATAGATGTATGATTAAGATAGAACTTTTAGGCTCATTCTCTATCAACGTAATGGACGTTGATTATCTAGGAGGAAGCATTGTCTAATTGAGAGATGTTACTTGTTTAAGCTCTGTTCTAATTTTCTCTCAGCTTCCTTAACCCTCTTTGTTGACACAGCACTACCTTTATATTGCTTCAAAAGTTTCTGCCCATTGTAGGTAGTTGGCTTTCTTTGAATGTTGCTAACCTTTCTCATTGATAAGCTATCTTCTTGGTAAACTTATTGTAGTTGAAAATCTTGTAGCATCGTCCTTGAAGAAGATGCCTTTTAGGTTATAGAAAATACCATAAAAAAACATTTTTGCTTGACTAACTCTTTCATTATTTTAAAAAGATGTCCATTAAGCCTGAAGGGATGCATCCTCTGAAAGTTGCAACCTTTATCAGAGTGTAGACTACTTGCTTTTGAATTTCTTTGCATCTTTAGCTAAGCTCAATTTGTTTGATCTGCTTAATAGAATCTATTTCAAATAAGATTTTGACTGGAGAGTACAGTTAGTGATGTCTGGTACAGGTGTCTTCTACTCCTCATGATACGCCACTTAGATTCAGCCATATTTCATCTATGGACTTTATCTGATCAAGTCTTGGATTTATTTCTTGTAAGTAATAGACAAAGTTGCTCTAAGTAGATCCATATAATAGATAACTTCATCTTTATAAATTTATCTAAGATCAACATTTTACTTCGTCTTTTAGATTGTCTTTGTATGTAATAGATGAAGCTCTTCTCTTTACTGCTCATCAAACAAAGTTTTCTCAGTAGATGAAATTTTCTTTCACTAGATGAACTAACTTTGTCTATTGGTTTATCTATTATAAGTAACAGACAACTCTTATTGATGCAAAAAAAGCTTCTTCACAGCAAATGAAATTTCTTTCACCAGATGAAGTTTTCTTTCACCAGACGGAGTTGCATTGTTTGTCAGTTCATCTATTATAAGTAGTAGACAAATCTTCCTGATGCAGATAAGACTCCTTCTCGATAGACAAAATGACTTTGTCTGTTGTTTGTCTGTTGAAATCTATAGACAAAGTTGCAAGTTGCAGACAAAGTATTCCAAATGGTTCGTTTGTTGATTTGTCCATCATAAGTGATAGATGAAGTTCTATCACGGAGATAAATCTTCCTTTTAGTCATTCATATGATGAGTTATTTGTTATAAATAATAAACAAATCATTGAGGTATAGATAACTAATTTTTTTAGTGGTTATCTGATGGTATATCTATTACAAGTGGTAGACAAACTTTGTAGATGAAGACGATAGACAAAGTTGTTCTTCTATAGCTATTGTGCCGCTTCTACTTCATCTTCTGTATCTTTTATAGAAGATTACAGATAGTTTCCTTGTTCTTCTTTAGTTTCAGATAGACTTTATATGAGAGACAAATGCTTGAATAATTCGACTTCATTTTAGCTCTTCATTTATTTGATTTTAGCTCTGTTTCATCTCTTGCTTCTGGAAACTGAATTCATCTTTATGTTGTGGATAAGTGTTAGTTATAAGCAGTTTATCTAACTTGTCCATTGAACGATTCATCTAAATCTTCCTAAGGTAAATGCTATTTGACACTGGCTTTGTCTATGGAAGATTTACTCGATCACTCATTGAGGCTTGAGCTTCATAGCTACGGATATACTTGATGGCTTCTTTTCAAAGTTTAAGTGCTATTCTTTCTGATCATTCTTATCTTCTTTGGGTTAATTGATTTTGCTTGCTAATGCATTCATTGTGTATGCTATCCACTGCATTTTAGTTGTTCTTTGTATGTTTATATCTATTTTGTAATGCTTGGGAACACATGTATTAGTGTCACAAATGTTTACTCATATGTTGTTGCTCATCATGAAAACTTGGTTGTTTGCCATATGCGTAATTTAGTTCAACAATTATGCATAAGTTCTTAAGATGAATAGTCATTCATAAATAGTAAACTTTGGGGGTTTTGCATAAAAATATAATTATGTTTGGTTTAATTGAGTTCTAATCTTGATTAGTATGATTAAGGTAAATTTGATGTTGAAATGCTATGAAATCATGATGTATAATTGGGAATGAAAGACCCTAATCCCACATGATAGAATAGCTAGCAAGTTATGGATGCCTGTGAGACAATAAATCAATTGTATATTGAATTGTCAAGTAATTACGAGGATAGGTATGGATTTCCTTGATTACCCATGTTGAATCATTAGGAAGTAAATCATATTTATAGCATGTATGATGAAATGCTTCCATCGAAAAGGCTATAGGAGTGAATAGACATAAAGTAGCCTGAGATTGATTATGAAAAAGGGGTATTAAGGCTATGTATTGAATACATGATTTATGTGTCTAGAGAAATAATTAACAACAAATGACGGTTTGATATCCTAGTTTGATTGGTGATGTGTAAAAAGAGTAATCTAATGGCTTGATATGAATTTACCAAGTTGTTTTGTAAATGAATAGGATTGTATCTCTATACAAGATGATCTATGAAGGATGAAAAGGAGCTTAAGGAATGTATAGTGATTCACTGAAGGTAAGTAGACTATCTTTCGAATATATTCTTGGAAGGGGATAGTGTTTATCCCATTGATTATATTCATTTATTTATGAGGATATATATGGATTGGGATTTTGGAAATCCCATGAATGGTGGTTTTAATAGATGTATACAATAAGGAGATTGTTGAGACTAGTTATGTCTCAAACATCTTATTGTTATTATGTAAGAATATTGGGATAGAGAATAATTTTTCAAGGAATAATATTCAAGCAATATGGAAAATCTATAAATTGTGAACATCCAAGCATTATCTGAGAATGTTTACTTCATTAATGTGCAAAGTAAATGTATAAGATATAGACAAAATCAAAGTACAATGTTTTAGTAGTCTAAACATTGTCCTTAGGTTGTACAATGCTTTTCTTGTAATTAGTAACATTAAGTCAAAGTTAAAATTCAGAATTTGCTAAATATGGATAAGGAAGAGGTTTTCCTTGTGCACTTGTTTTAGCATTAGCTACCATCCTTCTTTTGTATAAAGTATGACTTCTGGGAATAGGGTTAATATGTTTATAATTTTCTAAGGGGTCATCAACTTTTGAAGGTTTAGAAATTGATTTCTTGGTTTTAGTGATTGGAATTTTGAACCTTGAGGAAGGAGGAGGATTGGGTAAAGTAAGAAGAGAAGGTGAGGTACTAGAGGAAGAAGTAGTTGGGATGGTCGGTGAAATCCCAGATTCTATGGAAACAATTCCTTCAGGTTCAATTACCCTTATTCTCTCAAAATAGTCTGGATTATCAAATTCAAGAAAGGGTGAAGGTAAGTTAGCAAAATATGCATTGATTTACATGAACCTGCACTATTGATGTACATCATATGGGAGATAGAACAAATAAGGGTTTGATGCTTCAAGAACAATGGGAGGTGATACTCTCGAAGTTGTCTTAATGAATAAGGATTTGTTTGTTTGAGGAGGAGTTGGGGTGGATGATGATGATGATGGTCCCTAGAAATTTAGTATGAAGGTATCAACAAACTCATCTATGTTTGGAAGATCAGGCTTGAAGTTTTAGAAAAAGGCCTTTTAATGGTATCGATGTTAAGTTTTATGAATTCAGGGTCATCGAAGTGTGGGAATGGAAGATCTAAATAACTAAAACTTGCCTTTTGAGCTTTCAATTCAGAGTAAGCACATTTATTTATCTTTTGTTTGTGCTTAATTTCTTCTTCTATTAATCTTATCTTCTTGCTAAGTTTTCTTGGGGTTGTAATATAGATATGAGGAGGTAAAAATTTTTTATAATCTTTTGTGGAAGAGAGATAGAATTTTTCTGTTTGATGGAAATGTAGAGGTACTTTTCCTTTTTCAGTAGGAGTGAATTTCCTAGTTCTAGAAATGTAGCGATGAAAATGAGTGGCTCTATGGGTGACACTTAATGAAAGATGAGTGTTTTTTTAAGGTGGTTTTTATGGTTTTGAGAATTTGAGCGAGTGGTATTTCTAAATCAGAAATAGCTTCAACTGACTCAGATGGAGATGAAAGTGAGGAAGATGTGGAGATTGAAGAGTTATGAGTTATGTGAACAGAAGGTAAGTGATGAGAGTTAGAGAATGAAGGGGAAGGTGAGGAATGGGTGCACCTGATTGGTGAAACAGGTCTAGTTCTATGGACTAGAGAAAATTTTGTAAATGATTGAGATGATTGGTTTGATCTTTGATGGATTTGGCTGAGGAAATTGGAGTGTCCAGTTTTTGATCCATTGAATCCATCCTAGGATTCAAAGTTGAAAAGAATGCTTCAGCATTGATGAGTCTTGTCTATAGGTCTTGTGGAGTGGGATGAGTTGGTGAAGATGAGTGGGTTGGTCTAAATGATTTTGGACTGTGAGGTGGAGGTGGTGCAGCTACTGCCTCTGGTTCTATTGCTACTGAGGTTGAATGTACATGTTCCTCTTGTTTGTCACCTAATCTTTCTTTGTCATCTCTTATCCATTCTCCTACAGGATCTTCATTTTCCATTCTTATACTTTCTTCAGCAAAGAAATAATCTTGTATCATCTCATCTATCATTTTAGTCACAAAATTTTCAGTGACATCTTCTCTATTTAGTTCATCATTTTGTATATATGAGTTGACACCTTCTGTTGCTGTTAAGGGGACTTCCTCCCTTTTTCTCCAACTGGTACAACCCTTTCTTCTTCTTATTCTTCTTCTGCTTCTTTCCTATCTCTTCTTAGTTGTCTTGCCCTCTTTGCTTTCTTAGTGATTATACCATCTGATGAAATGGATATTCTCATTCTTTTCAATGTCACCTTATCAATCATGTCTAAGTACTTGAATTCATTTGGTACTTCATGTGATAAATCCAGCTCTGCCTTTCTTAATATTTTGGTCATTGCCATTCCATAGGGTAGAGGAAGTCTTGCTGATGACTTTACTTGATGAAGCTATTCAAACATGAGTTTGGTGAGACTAACTTCTTCTTATATTTTAATGCCCACAGAGTCCTTGCATCTCTTTCGCAAATGTTATCCCTAGTTCCAACCTTGGGATAGATGTTGTTGCTTAGGATATTGTGTGCAACTCTTAGATTTAGATCTAGATTCTTAGGGTTTAGGCTTCTCACATTATCCCCAATGGTTGTCTCTGTTAGTTGTGAAAATAGCTCTCTTCTGGGTTTGGCCATTAAAGTGTCTGTATTTCAATCATGGGAAGATTTAAGCACTCTCTTATGCTTTCAAAAGACATTTATTTCCTTGTACCCAATCCAGGACTTTTTCATTTTAGGATCATAGTTGGAAAGAAGTATTTTTAGTATTCTTGAATAACATTTATCTTTGTAACTCATGATTTGTTCCACTTCTGGAAACTTATCCAACTACATTTTCATTTCTTTGAAGAAGTCAAAATCAATAACCTTTCCTTTCAACACTTTTCTTTTGTTGTACTTGCTCATAAACTCATGATAACTTTGTTCATCCTTTTGAAAGGTTACCTCAAGAAGCCAGTTTCTTCGAAACCTTAGTTTGTGAGGTGGCTGCATCTCTTCTGATTCTTCTCTATCTCTTCTTCTGCCTAATGTAGATACTGAAGTCATCTATGCATTCCTTGAATCCACCATCTCTGTCATTCAAGGTTTTATGGTTTTGATGTGGAGGAGCTTGGGGGTTCTTGGCAGCAAAATGAGTAGAGGCAAATGGCTCCAAGAAGACGAAAAGTGGAGAGAGACAGTGGGGATTTGAATTACCTTCTTTTGAAAAGGGGATTCTTGTCACCAATAGTGAATGCGAGAGGTGAGTCTAAGACAAAGTTAAAAGAGGATTTTTATCGAGTATATCCTTGAGAGCTTTAGATGAATTAAGTAGCTTTAGACAATCCTACAAACAAAGTAGTGACTTAGTCTAAGGGTAGATATGAGATAATGGGGTTTTCTCAATTTATTTTTGATCTGAGATATGTATGATTGCCTGAGAGTATGATAGTGATTGACTTATGATTAGAAGACTTTCATTTATAAAGATTTAAGTGCTTAATCTCTTTATGTAATGTGCACAAATGAAGCAATGAAGAATATATAGCTTGAAGCATGTATAGACGATTCAAAATAACATACTTTCAATTTTTTTTGTAGGTAACTCAATGTGCATGGTATTCAAGATGACATGTGATTAATTATGAAGCATTCAAAGCTTTAAAGCAAATATAAATTTTTTGAAGATTTGAGACTTTAAATTAGAAAGTTATCTCATTGTCTTTATTTGCTAAGATGCTGAAAAATGCTTACTTGCTTATCTTCAGCTCCTTTGGATTTTCCATAAATTCTTCTTCTGACTTCTCTTGTCCCTACTGCTCCTGTATAGAATCAAATTGCTTGGATCTTCTAGGCCTTGTTAGCTTTGTCACAAATAATTTCTCATGCATTTTTTAACAAAGTTGTATATCGATATTCTATCAAGCTTAGTGGGAGATAGAAATTTCAAAATTTCAAAATCTTGAACAAATATTATTAATGCATAAAATTTTATAAATAACTTATCTTTGAGCATGAATGTTGTGGAATGATTTGGCCATGGGAATCTCTTCACAAGTTAAATTTCTATAGTGAAGATTAACTTGCAAAGCCTGCTCTGATACCACTTGTTAGTCCCATGTAACAGATAGCTCAAGAAGGGACGGGGTGAATTGAGCATATAAAAATTATGGCCAAATAAAAATTTATGGGCTAAGCAGAAGTTATGATGCAGCACGTATGCAACTTCCATGTCTGTTCGTTTGGTCATAGTGACTGCTTCACTTCCAAGTTCAACTTCTCTTAGCTATGCGTATTTCAGTTAAGTAATTGTGTATGTAGTGATATGTGAAATGTGATGATAAGATAATTACACATAAAGTAAAACAATCAAACAGTCACAACACAACAATTTTTAAAGTGGTTCAAGAACTCCATCCCAACATCCACTCTTTTAAGAGCACACACTCATTGTGCCTTGGGTTCCATTATATCCCGTATGATGGAAATACACTAGTGCTCCCAGCACTCTTCTAAATTCTAACTCCAGGGGGCATAAACAGTGTTCACAACACTCTTTTGGATTCCAGCTCTAAGGAGCATAAACATAGTGCTCCTAGCACTCTTCTGGTTTTCATGAGCTCATTAGGAAATTCACTGGTTTCAAAGATCATTAGAAAACTTATTGGTTTTCTAGAGCTCACCAATAACTCATACAATATGGTTTTCTTTAGCTCACCACCAACTCACATAGCTGATCAATAGTACTCATTTTGAACATTACATTGCCTCATTTACTAGGCTGATTTGTACATAGTTTGAGCACATATAATATGATGTCTTGTTGAAGCTCATTAGATGCCAATACTCTAGATATATGATTAAGATAAAACTTTTAGGCTCATTGTCTATCAACGCGATGGAGATTAATTATCTAAGAGGAAGCATGGCTGATTGAGAAATATTCTTGTTTAAGCTCTGTTCTAATTTTTCTCTCAGCTTCCTCAACCTTCTTCGTTGACATTACACTGCCATTATATTACTTTAGAAGTTTCCACCCATTGGAGGTAGTTGTCTTGCTTTGAATGTTGATGACCATTCTAAGTTTTCCCATTGAAACGTTGTCTTCTTGATAAAGTCATTGTAGCTGGAAAGCCTGCAACACCATCCTTAAAGAAGATGCCTTTCCAATTATAGCAAACACCGGATAAAGAATTTTCTGCTTGACTGACTCTTTCATTATTCTAGAAAGACACCCATTAAGCCTGAAGGGATGCAGCCTCTAAAAGTTGCAATCTATATTTGAGTGTAGATTGCTTTCCTTTGAATTTCTTTCCATCTTTAGTTAAGCTTGATTTGTTCGATTTGCTTAATAGAATCTGTTTTGAATAAGATTTTGACTAGAGAGTGCAGTCGATAATGTCTGGTACAGGTGACTTCTACTCCTCATGATATGCCATATAGATTCAGCCATATTTCATCTGAGAACTTTATCTTGTCAAGTCTTGGATTTATTTCTTATAAGTAATAGACAAAGTTGCTCTGAGTAGATCCACATAATATACAACTTTGTCTTTATAAATTTATCTAAGATTAGCATTTTCCTTCATCTTCTAGATTGTCTTTGTAAGTGACAGATGAAGTATAGAAGCATAGACAAAGTTCTTCTCTTTATTACTCATCCGACGACGTTTTCTTAGTACATGAAGTTTCCTTTCACCAGATAAAGTATCTTTGTCTATTGGTTTATCTGTTGTAAGTAATAGACGACACTTGTTGATGCAGATAAAAGCTTCTTCACAGCATACAAAATTTCTTTCACCATATGAAGTTTTCTTTCACTATAAGGAGTAGCTTTATGTAACGCCCCTCCACCCTGGAGCGTTACTAGTGGTAAATTCAGAGAAAATTTTGGTAGAGTCTCCCCTAATTTACCAAAGTTATCCTGTATACAATATGCTAAACCACAATAATTATATAACAAATACCCTCAAATATACAAATATAATATGACCACCTTCAGGCCCTACCATTTTCTACACAAACTATATAACTGCAGCCTACAAAACACACATCACCATAACACCCATAGACCAAGATTGGGGTACACTGTACCCTAGCTATCAAATCATATACACCCACGCCATAAAATGACATGTTGTAAAACTAAGTAATGATACATGTCTAATATACATCCAAAATCCATCCAATAATATACATTATCATACATTATGAAAAGGAGTAAAGCCTCTACTGGTGTCATGGCCTAGCCCCGTCACAAGACCCAACACCCTGTTGGGCTCTATCCTTTGCCCGATCAGCTAAAACTTTAAATAAAAGGGTGAGTCTGGACAAAACTCAGTAAGCAGGTAAGCAGAAAAATATGACTACAAATAATGTAATAAATAATTCCAAATAGAGTAGTAAGCAATGATCCAAATAGACAAAACATCTCATGCCACATGTAGGATGTCATAGTCAGTCAGTGGGCAGGTTCATTAAGATTTTAATGTTAACATCTCATTAATTATTTTACACATACTCATAATGATATTGTATACATAATTAATTGATCAATATTGGCTCGAATACCAATACATCATACTGCCCTTTTGTATCTGGTAATCCACGATTACCTCTTATACCAGTATACTGCCCCACTATTATCCACACACTTCTCTCCGAGAGGCACACAAACCAGAACACTACCCTTTTACTCTTCAACATGTCAGGTCCATCCTGGCACTCCTGACTAGAAGCCTGCCAGGGCCACATAGCCATATTACTGTATCCAGTGGCACCCCACCGTCATCACATCACAAGAGTACTAGTTCTCCATAAACACGCCTATATAAGCTACTTATTCTAATCATAGCAATTAGGCCATCCATGCCAATAGCAATGCCCGGCTGTGTCGGCTGCCCACGTAACCGCCCACTGGCCAACCAGGCCACTCCTTGCCACATGGCAGACATAGATTAGCCCCACAGCCATGATAAAATACATAAATGAGCCACATTGGGCTCTGAGCCAATCAGGCACCAAAGCTAAATTTTACTGGCACTCCCGGGGGCACAGAATACATGTACATAAAATCTAAAATAAAATTATTATTTACTAGTTTATAAATATCAAATTCACATAAAAATATTTTTGTGGATTCCAAATAACATGAAAACTAGTCGATCCAATTTTTAGATCAAAATAATGTATATTGATCAATTTAAAATTAAAATATAAAAATATAAAAAAATGTTAACCAAAATTATACATTCATTTTTCCCATAAAAATTTTTACATCAATTTGACATAATATATTAGAAGTTTTGTAAAAATTTTAGATTAAATAAATTTAAAATGAGAAGATTAAAAATAAAGACAAATTTCAAAAGGGTGAGACGCTATCAACATCTCATTTTTAGGTTCATATTTTTTTGAGGGGTCAAATGGTGGAATTTATTTATGAAATTTGATATTATAATGTTAAGGTTTATCTATTTTAACCTAATATTTTTATTTTTTCAAAATATCATCACTAAATTGGGTTTTAATCAACCTCAATAGGGGTACTTGGTAAGGTGTTCTGTCAGTGCACTGTTCATCCGAATTCCATTATTTTCAATGCAATTTAATTCATGC
>JAYJMB010083422.1:0-21475 GCA_036873735.1 Pouteria campechiana | reverse complement strand
AAGAAATAGTGAAGAGAATTAGCTTCAAGCTGACTCCACAAGGGTGGAACTCCCAAAAGCCAAGGAAAGAAGAATAGATAAAGAATATAAAAATTGGAGAAGAAGGAAGAAGGCAAGAAACTACAAAAGAGCCAACAAGAGAGGAAGACACAGAAAGGAATGAGGAAGAAATAGAAATAAAGGATAGATAAGAGAGTATAGCAGTTGTACCTCTAGACCATCTCAAGCTCAACCTCAATCCTCCATTCCTCCACTTCAATCCTCCATTCCTCCACCAACACCAGCCACTTCAATTCCTACTTCATAACAAATTCCACAGCACCTAGAGGAGAGATTATTCATGATGGAACACTTTCTGCAAACCTTAGCTCTCCAGATGAATAGATTGGATCATAAACTTTCCACTGCCATATCTTCTATGATCCTAAGAGCTGATAAGATTGACTAGCGATTATATTCTCTACAAGCTTTAGCAGAATCATTTAAAGGTCAAACCTATCATTCCCATTTCACTCCACCTCAAACCCACGTCTCTCCACCTCCAACTCATTTCTCTCCACCTCCACATCATTTCTCTCCACCTAGACCAAACTTTCCAATTACAGTGATGTCTTCCCCCTCAATGTCTCCACATCCATCATTCCCCACAATTCCAGAGGTTGCTCAACCTGTGAACTAATCGATTGACATTACTTCCTCCACTCCTCCAATATAGCCATCATCATCAGTTACACTAAATGGAGCCCCAAGGTTGCTCAACCTATGAGAAAACCTACTAACATCACTTCCTCCACTCCTCCAATATAGACATCATCATTAGTTACACCAAATGGAGCCCATCATTACCAGAGGATTACCTTACCAATCCTTATTGGGCTATTGTCAGACATGGGAAGTATCCCATCATGTGCCTTTACCTAGAGTTTATTTTCTTCCTCCAGGACATCCATCTTTTCGAATTGGACTTGGATGGATCTCATTCGATCAATAGAAGTAATACCTGAATGGATTGTGGACCTTCCACCAGAATGGAATACACCTTCAATTTGTCTAGAGTGGAGAAGATCTCGCACTCCTCCAAAAACCCCACCACAAAGTCCTTCACACTCTCCTCCAGAAGCTACTAATGATCCTGATATTCTTCTTCGTGTATTCAATCCAATTAGGATGACTTTTTCTGAGTTTGAAAATAAATCCAAAATCAATTCTTAAGTTGTTACAATGTTTCTTTCTTAGTCTATCACTCTATCTTATTAAGAATTTCCATTCTCAGAACTTGAGGATCCTAACATTCTACATAGGAATCAATTTCTCCCAAATCTCCATTGACTCCTAAGGGCCACAAACTCCAAATGAATGATAGAGAGTCAATTATTCAAAATTACTCTAAGAAACTCCTTTAGATGCTTTAGAAAAGAGTTTTCATCTCCCTCAGGTCCTCATAAACTCTTTATTCTCACTAAGGAAGAATTCATTTTCTACAACAACGGAGACCTAGAGGCTATTGCTGACAACCTGCCTCTTCCATATCCTTAGATGAATGACACTTACATTTAACAAAGGATAAGGTGAATACAGTCTAAATAAATCCTTGTCTCAAAACCAAAAACCTCACCTCCACCTTCTACCAAAGCAAAAACTAGTAAACCACCTTCTATCCCAAAACCATCACTTTCTACTCCCTCATCTCAGCCATCCAGTTCCAAACCTAAGAGGAAGCCTAGAATTCCACCTCCAAAAGAACACAAAAAGGCCCCTCTTGAAAGGATAACCATGTACTATCAATAATACACTAGAAGGATGAATGCCAACACAGAAAACATCTTAAAAGGACTTCATCTAGTCTTTCCTGAACTTCTAGACCCAGAATTTTGAAACCATATTGACTTCATCTATGTTTCATCATGTGAAACAACTACATATATTCATGAATCCCCCACTGCAATTCCAAAAGATCCCATTCTCCTCCTCTTAAGAAAACAACTTCTAAACACAAGTCATCTCTCACAAAACCTTCATCCTCCACCACTATAGAAACTCCCACTCTCTCTTCTAATAATCCACATTTCTTCCCTCTCACATACACCAAAAAAAGAAACTAACTGTAATGCTTCAAAATCACATCTTCTTATTTTGACTTCAGTCATCTCTTATGTGCTATCTCTAACTATTAAATATCTTTTCTGTTGTATTATTGAATCTCTTCTATGTAATTTTTTTAATCTTTTGCTATGTAATTTTTTGTTATACAAATTTCTATCTCAATGATATAATCATTTTATCTTTATTGCATTCTTTTTTATTATGAAAAAAAGGAGAGAAAAATAGAAGAAAAAATAAGAAAGAATATGAAGTTTTCAGAGCATACAGAAGACATACTTAGGGGGAGCCCACCCATGCAGGGGGAGCCCCACTAAGAAGCACACTAAATACATTGCATATTCTAAAAATTTTTTTGAAAGGTTATCACTCAAATGTTTTGCCATCATCAAAAAGGGGGAGAATGATAAGTCTAACCCCTTTACTAAGCTTGATTTTGATGACAAATGAGATTAAATAACTCAGTTTTGATGATGAACAAACAAGTGAGTGAAGAATCAAGGTACTAATAAATCACTTTTTAAGTGTTGTAGTATTAGTATCAAAAACAGATCAAGGAAAGTATTAAAGGATTGCTTAAATAAAAAGATATTCAAAAGGCACATGAAAGCGTTTCAGAACTTGTTTTTAAGTTAAGCATTAAAAGATCAAAGGTTAGGAAAAAAGGAAACTTAATTAGAAGCAATCAGATGCAACTCAAAACCAAATCAAAAACAACCCAGAACTTCTTCAGAAGTAAAATTAAAAATCAAAAGAACCACAGATGAAGCACAGAAGATGATTTAGCTATGCAGAAACTGGATAGAAGAAATCTAGCACTGCACAAAAGCCAGACAAAACAAGGATAGAATACACAGGAGAAGATCAGAAGCAGCATTACTAAGCACATATGCAAATTAGAATTAATATTATGATACACAAAAGTAAGTCAGAAGCAATGTTACTAACCATAGAAGCAAACCAGAAGCAATATTAAGATGCACAGAAGTAAATCAGAAACAACATAATGATGCACAGAAGCAACTCAGAAGGACTATTCTACTATACAAAAGCAACTCAGAAGCAACACATTAATATATAGAAGCAATTCAGAAGGAACTCCGGTCACACAAAAGCAAGTCAGAAGGAAACTCAAGTGATTAGAACTGTATCAAAAGAATTATTTTTAAGTAACAGAAGCAATGCATAAGTAAAAAGCATTACGCAAAAGTAATGAAGAATCTATCAAAGTACACAGAAGCAGTGTAGAAATCATACAGAATCAAGTCAAAAGAAATATTAGAGACATGATCGATTGAATATGATTTCATAAAAAGATACAGAATTAAGGATCAAGCTTTATAAATGAACTAGAAGATACATAGAAGTTGTTCAGAAGATACATAGATGACAATTGAAGAATAAGACAATAGACAGAAACCATGAAGAGGAAACTACCAAAAATTTACTAACTATAGAAGTACCACAGAACCACTTCAAAAGTTCTGTTATGGCATAAACCAAAGAACAAAATTTCTGATCACTCTACTCAGAATCTCTAAATTCTGACAACGCATTAAAGTCATCACCAAACCTGCCTGACTTATTTGAAAATGATGCCAAAGGTTACAACAACTAAAAATTCAAATACTATATAAAGAGGATTAAGAAAACAACTACAATAACTAAGAGATTACACTAAAAATCATTATGTTGATTCAGAGAAGAGCATTCATAGCTTTCCATCATTCAACTCCATCTGTTACGTCACTGCAAAAGCTTTCAGAATTTTCAACATCAGATCTACATTAACTTCAAAAAGAGTTTAAATCTGATTTCATTGCTTGCTTTACTCTTTTAATTAAGATTTAACTTTTGTACATATTAGCCAAAAATAAGAGGCATTGTTATTGTACCCACTTTGTATTGGAAAACCAATGAGTTGGTTGGTAAGGTCTATAAAACCAACTGTTTGTAAGAGTTTCTAGTGAACTTTGAAAACCAGTAAGCAAGTTGGTAAGCTTGAAAACCAACGTGTAAAGAGTTTTTGGTGAACTTGAAAAACTAGTGAGTTGTTGGTGAGTTTGTAATACTAACAATTGTTATAGTGGAACTTGAGTTCAATAAAGAAGACTGACTTAGAGAAGTGGAATAGGAATCCAGTAAGGGCTGAACCACTATATAAATACTATGTATGTGTTACAAGTCATTCTCTTTCTCATTTTAAGCACACATAGTTATTTATTGGCCAAAATTTTTAGAAGCTCAATTCACCTCCCCCTCTTGAGCTACCATTCAGTAAGGGACCAACACCTACCCTAACCTTATTTATAAAAATTCTACCCTACCCTATATTGAGGTCAATTCAGTTTGAGGTCGAACCTGCCTTAATTTTTTTCAAATTAGGTCAGTTCAGTTTTGGGTCAAAATTGGTTCTTTCAAAATTAAGTTTGATTGAATTATCAACTAATTATATAGTCCTAGTTATATATAATCTAAGTATAAATAAAGAACATTATTCCAAAGAAAAGAAAATGTGCCATAAAATATGAATGAAATTTTGGACTTTAACCCTTTGCTTGGTTACCTCATGTCCATAAGATATCTCAATTATACTTGGTTGTTGCACCCATCATAAATACCAAGGTAGAGATAATTAGTAATTTATTAAAAGATGAGAGTAAAATCCATTAAGTAATCTTTAAGCTTTAAAGCATAAATGTACGTACTATGTAATAGTGTAAAATATATCTATAATTATGAAAATAAGTCAAGTTGTTTTAGCTTGTTAAGTCTTTTAGTATATTTTTAATAATACATGCGTGTTGGTTCGGTTTGAGTACCTAATGCCTAGAATTAAACCTACCCTAAAAATGAATTCAGGTCAAGAAGGTAGAACAAACCCTACCTTTCAAGTCAGAAAGGTAGAACTGAACATGCAAAAATATGGGTTGGTTCCATTTTGGTTCCCGGGTACCCTACCAAGATGTTGATCCAAACCTCCTTTCCTTAGCTTGATTTTGATGATAAATGTAATTAAATAACTAAGTTTTGATGATAAGCAAAAATATGTAAATGAATGATTAAGGTACTAACTATTATTTTCCTAAGTGTGCAGTAATACTTATATAAAACATATTAGGGAAATAACTTTAATTAAATGGAAAGCGCAAATAAGATCATATTAGAGATAAGATCCACCAAATATAGGAAGAAAACACAAATGCTCAAGAGAAAGAATGATACTAAACTTAGAAGAGAATTTCAGACACAAGGGACACATTTGAAATCATAGGGAGCTAACTCAGAACCTAAAGAACTTCAGTGTGCCTAAAGATCAAGGCTGTAGACATAAGATCAATGTTTGAAATGATGTCTAAAATGTTTTAGACATGTGATACAAGCATTCAAGGCCAAATCTATAATTGAAGGATATGTATAACATTAAACAAGTTTCAAAGGCAAGCTTCAAACATGCTTTAGATGTGCTAAAGTACATTGTCGAAGTAAACAAAACCAAATGCCTAATTTTGGACATCATCAAAGCTTCAGACAATGCTTAAGATGGATAACATGACACTTGGATGCTATGGAACCATTTCGGATGTTGTGAAGTTGAGTTTGGATGTGCCAAAATCTAAAGTACAAATGTTGAAGAGTTAGCATTTTTTCAGGCATTTAAAGTTAGTATTTCAGACATGCCAAAATCCAAAAAAGACCAAGACCCGACTTTCAAATGTTGCGAATGCAAGCTTCATACATGTTGAGATTAAATTTTAGACATTGCTAAGATAATCAAAAGCACTGAAGTTTAGATTTGCATGATTATGTGTTTCACGCCACCTTAGACAGTGTTGAAGTATTCAAAGCTGGGAGAGCAATTCAACGGTTAGAATTTTGAACGTTCCTCGCATTCAATGCTTGCCACCAACCATAATGGGAAGATTTGAATGCCAGTATAAGAAGAAGCAAATAGGAACATTCCAAAAGGTTAACCATAAAGGAGAGAAGCAAACAAAAAGCATTTACTCAAGTCTTAAAGCTTTCTTCCAACTCCACTAGGTAACATGCCAAAAATGCATTCAAAGCTTATTCTTCTGCAAATCTTTCGGAGTCTAAAATTCTTGTAATTATTGTGATACATTTATTTCTTTGGCACTTAACTCTATACAAATTGCCTAAGTAAGAGACACATCTCTGTACAATCTTTTCTGATTTTGGTTATATCAAGCAAGGGGCTCGCTAGTTGTGTTGTTATTTACAACGAGTAGAGAGACTTATTGGGTGATTGCTTATGAGCTCTGAAAACCAACAGTTGTAGAAGTTTATTAGTGAGCTTGTAAAATCAATAGGTATTTAGTAAAATCTAAGTATAGCAAGAGAGGCTGACTTAGAGAGTGGAGTAGGTACTATGTTTGAGCTGAAAATCTAAGTTTAGCAAGAGAGGCTGACTCAGAGAGTGGAGTAGGTACTATGTTTGGGCTGAACCACTATAAAATTACCATTATCTTGTGTTATGTGATCTGTTCTCCATTTATTTATAGCACTTCAATTTTATTAGACCATAATTTTTAGAAGCCCAATTCACTCCCCTCTTGAGCTACTAATTACACAGGACCAACAATTGGTATCAGAGTAGGTTTCAATAGTTAGTCTTGATTCATAGTTACTTTAACTGCTCGAAGAGATCCTAATGGCTAATACATTCCACAACACCATTATGGAAGGATAGTCAACTGCTAGACCCCCATTTTTTGATTTCACCAATTACGAGTATTAAAAGATGAGGATGTAAAACTTTTTGATAGCCTCTAACTATAAATTATGGCAAATTATCAAAGATGGAAAAGATGTCCTCAACTCATAAGATAAGTACATGGTAGAGGACATTGCAATAGTAGAGAGAGATGCCAAGGCAAAAAATTATCTTTATTGTGCATTGTCGACCTCAAAGTTTGAAAAAATATCCTCATGCAACTATTCGAAAGATATTTGGGACAAGTTGCTAGTCACACATGAAGGGACTAACCAGGTCAAAGAGACCAAATCAATTTGCTAGTGTAGGAATATGAATCCTTGAAGATGCAAGAATCAAAGACAATCTCAAAAATGTTTAGGAGGTTTTAAAAAATCATAAATAGTATGAAAAATTTGGGAGAGAAGTATGATAAGTCCAAGATGGTGAAGAAGATCCTAAGATCTTTGCCAAGATAATGGATGGCAAAGGTTATAGTATTTAAAGAGGCCAAAGACCTAGGTAAAATGACCATGGAAGAACTAAACCCATGAATCATGAAGTCTTAATGAAGCGAAAAGCTCTAGAGGAGCCAAAGGGAAAGAAAACAATTGCATTGAGAGATGAATCAGATAATGATTAACAAAGTGAAGCTTCAACGAGTGGAGTCAAAGATGATGATGATATGACAACGCTACACAGAAGATTCAAGGCCATGTTCAAGAAGAAGACTGGAGCCAATTTTATAAATTTTAGAAGCAAGGACAAGAGAAAAGAAGTCCCCACATGCTACAACTATGGTAAGCCTTGTTGGTCCTGTAGGTTAGGCTAAAACCCAAGAGGGGAGGGGTGAATTGGGTACTTAAAAAAATTATTTCTCAACCCCTTTAGGATTACTTTTCTCTCTAGCAATCAATCACTCAAATACAAAATAAATAAGATATAATGATTTTATAGTGGTTTGAGTAAACACTCTACTCCACTCTTCTAAGATCGCTTTTCTCTTAGTGTCTTGGGTTCCATCATTCCCTATAGCAGAAATACAATAGTGTCCCCAACACTCTTCTATATTATAGCTCTAGGGGGCATAAACAAGTGTCCCCAACACTCTTTTAGATTCTAGCTCCAGGGGAACGTAAACATAGTGCTCCCAACACTCTTCTAGATTTTGGCTCTAGGGGGGGTAAACAAACAACTCTTGTCTACACTTAGATAGTCATAAGTCTTCTTGAGTCTAGTCACAAATGCTAGCTCAAGGAACAAGAAATGAATATAAGACGTTTAAGCATAGGCATTTCTCAATAAGCATAGGGGAAGTTTTCTGAAAGTTGAATGTATAAGTAAATGATCTTTCCAATCGTAGTTGAGAGAATTCAAGGAAAGTTGAGGAAGGTTTTTGACTCTTGAAGGATTGGAGAAGGTTAAGCTTAGATCAATAAATGCTCTCAAGAAGGTTTGAATGATTTTCTCAATTGCTTCGTTACTTCCTTCTGCTCCAACAATGCTTCATTTATAACTGCTTTGAATTCTAGTCGTTGGTGGTAGGTGAGCTTTATTAATAATAGAAGACAATTTGATTGGTGCATTTTGGAATCTTTTGACTTTTGTTTATTCCTCGTATGTTGTAATGCCTACAGCATCGACCTTGGAGAAGATGATTTTAGGTTTCTCAATAAGCTTTGGTTGAGGCATTACTACATTGGTTGATGCTTTCACTAATATAGAAAAATCGTTATTAATGCTAGGTGAAGACCAACGATTCATTCCGACTATTGCTTGTCTTTTACTTATGATAGATGAAGAATTTGTCCAGCTATTCGTAAGACAAAGTTACTTCGTTTGTTGCATTATAGAGGCATAAATATCTTATTTTGTTAGAGCTTTGTCTATAGTTTATCTATTTGTTAGTAATAGAATAAGTATTGGATTGTAGATAGGTTTTTTTCATGCCTTTGTCTGATGGAATATTTCTCCGCTTTATCTATTCACAACAGACGATCATTGACAAATTCTTTGTTCTGCTAGACGCTCCTTGCTTCTTTTGCTTTGTCTATTGACAGTAGACAATCATTGGCTTACATGTGATAGAAGAAGTTTCTGTTCAGCCATATGATTCTTGCTTCTTCGCTGTGTCTATTAATGGTAGATGAAGTCTTTTATTTTGCTGAAAAGATCTTCTCTTCTTCTGCCTTTTTCTATTGATGGTAGACGAAGTCTTTTGTTCTACTAAAAAGATCTTCACTTCTTCCGCCTTTATCTATTCTCATCAGACAACCATTGGTAAAAACTACAACTTGCTTATGATAGACAAACTCGGTTGTAAACATATTATCTTAGATCCTTCAAATTTAGTTTTCCATTTTGACAGACGAATGAAAAACAACCAAGTCCTTTTCATTCATGCTTTGTTTGTTATGACACTTCATCTTTTGTTTCTTTACTTGTTCAAGCCTTCTCACCATGAAATATATTTTCTATGCTCATTTATCTTTAAGACCTACAACTTGATTCTACATGCTAAAGCTCGATAATAACCATTAGTACATAACCTTTAATCAAGTTTTGTTTATCATCGAAACCATGCATTCATGTTAACATTATACCCCTTTTGGATGATGGTAAACTTGATTAAAAATTATCTCATAAAAGATAATCTTCCCCTAAATGTATGCAAATAAAAATTTTTGCAATGTTTAAATATTCCATAAGTTGCCATCTTTTGATGTTTTCTTATCTTGTTGTATATATATTCTCCCCCTGATTATTTAGAATGCATTCTCCCCCTAATTTATTAAGTGTTTATGCAATTTAAATTTTTTGTTTGAGATAATTTGCATATTCTTTCTCTCTCTTTTTGTCATAACCATAAAGATATACCTCCTCCAGACAAATAGAAGTAGCCAAAAAATAATGAAAAGATTGTATTTCATTTTAGTACAAACAGTAATACAAAGCAGATTAGCTTAGACATAAACATTTTAAGTTAGGGGAGATGGAGTGAGAGATTGTTGTGGAACCTGAAGAGGTTGACTGCAAGGTGGGGGGAATGTGCATCCAAAACTATGAGAGGTTTCTTTAAGTGTGAGAAACTAAAGTTCTGGATGGTGGATGGGAAGATAAGGGGTTAGAGATGGATGTAATATACTTGTTTGTTCCATTCCCCTCTTCTTCAAATGCCCCAGATGATGGTAATATGTGAACTAGGGCTATCTGGCAGTGATGAGATTGATGAATTATTTCTGCAAAGACAGATTTTGAAGGGAAATGCTTCTGAGAGAATGAATGAAAGAATGTTGAACATAAAAGCATTTTCTTCCTTCCAGAAAAATAGTTGAAGAACCAGTAGTTGATTCTTTAGTTCCCACCATGCGCTTGTCTTCTCTTTATGATTGCTTCCGAATTGTTCTTCTCTGAAAAATTTTATTTTGGTAGTGTAAAGAAGGATTGTGACTTAGGAGTTAAAATAGATTGATTGTGGGGGCTATACAAGGTGTATAATGTGATTTTCCAAGAAAGGGAGAGTAACTAATGCTAAAAATAGGATTGGATGTGACAACCATAGTTGTAAGTTAATTCTAACAAAAAAATGAGGTGTACTAGACCTTGGGAAACAATATTCAGACAAAGTGCGAATAGGGCACTTGATTCGAATAAATTAGTTTATCTAAGATGAAGTTTAGTCTCAAGAAAGCATATTCAATATTGTAATTTCAAACACAGAAACATTGGAGATTTTACCCTTAGATCATCACATTAATCATACCTAATTCTCCTTTAATGTTGCAGAAGGTGTCTAAGGATAGCGGTTTAGTAAAAATATCAGAAAGTTGTGTACTTGTGGGCACATATTCTAGACATCTATCATGTTTCTTAACATAATCTCTAATAAAGTGGTGCGTGATTTTTATATGCTTAGTTCTCGAATGTAAAACAGGGCTCTTTGCCAAGCATATATCACTAGTGTTATTACATTTAATGGGTATGTTTCTATAGTTTAGTTAATAATCAAGAAGTTGTTATTTTATAAATAGTAATTGAGTGCAACAACTTCCGGCTGCTATATATTCAGCTTCTGCTATAGAGGGAGCAACACTAGTCTATTTTTTGGAGAACCGTGACACTAAACTATTTTCTAGAAATTGATAGGTTCTACTAGTACTTCTTCTACCAACTTTATATCCTCCAAAATTAGCATCAGAATATTTGATGAGTTCAAAATCTGTTCCTTTGGGAAAATAAAGTCCTAGATTTGGTGTGTCAACTAGATACTTAAAAATTCATTTTAATGCAGTGAGGTGTGATTCTGTAGGATTGGATTAGAATCTAATGCACAAGCATACACTAAAGAGAATATCTGGTCTAGATGTAGTAAGATAAAAAAGAGATCTAATCATATTTTTATATTATTTTTAATCTACGAGTTTACCTCTTTTATCCTTGTCCAGCCTTGTTGATATGCTTATTGAAGTGCTTGCTGCCTTAACTTCTTTCATTTTGAACTTCTTTAACATCTCTCTAGTATATTTGGATTGAAAAATATAATTTCCATCAGCTCTTTGCTAGATTTGCAATCCAAGGAAGTAATTTTATTTTCCCAACATACTCATTTCAAATTCAGCTTGCATGATCTTTGAGAAATTTTGACAGAGTTTTTCATTAGTAGCCCAAATATAATGTCATCCACATAAATTTGAACTATCAAGAAATATTTGTCAATATTTTTGATCAACAGAGTGGTGTCAACCTTTCCTCTCTTGAATTTATGATCACTTAAGAATTTGCTCAACCTTTCATACCGAGCTCTTCGAGCTTGTCTTAAACCATATAACACCTTAGTGAGCTTATAGACATGATTGGGTTGATCATTATTCTCAAAATCAGGAGGTTGATCTAAATACACTTCTTTTTAGATATCCATTTAGAAATGTACTCTTTACATTCATCTGAAATAACTTAAAGTCTTTATGAGATGCAAAAGTGAGTAGCATTCTAATGGCTTCTGGCCTAGCTATAGGGGTATATGATTCTTCAAAATCAATCCCTTCTTCTTGAGAGTATCCTTTAGTAACTAATCATGCCTTATTTCTTATAACTAGCCCATTCTCATCCAGTTTGTTTTTGAATACCCATTTAGTTCTAATTACATCAACATTTTCTGGTTTTAGAACTAGTTCCCATACTTTATTTCTTTCAAACTGGTTTAGCTCTTCTTGCATTGCTATAATCCAGCTTTCATTATTTAAAGCTTGATTAATGTTAGTTGGTTCTATTATAGATATGAAGGTATAATAACCACAGACATTTTGTATACACCTTCTTGTTTTGATACTATCATATACATTTCCTATAATTTGCTTTCTAGGATGAGCAGTAAAATCTCAAAATCAGTAGGGGGCTAATAAGGAACATTACCTACTCTTACCTCCTTTTCATTTTTTAAACTTTGTATATCTCTATCATTGTTGCCATTCTCTTAATCCTTTAATTTGAGCTTCTTTATATTTGTTGCAGATTCATCTACATCACTATTACTCTCCTTTCTTGGGGTTATATTTACTTCATTGAATTTAACATGCATAGATTTTTCTACAACCCGTGTTTTCTTAATGTAGACCATAAATGCTCTATTGTTGGAAGAGTAACCAAGAAAGATAGTTTCATCACTCTTTGGATCAAACTTTCCAAGATTATATTTTCTATTGTTCAACACATAGCATAAGCATCCAAAAGGATGAAAATATGAGATGTTTGGTTTTCTTCCTTTCTAAATCTTATATGGGTTTTTTCTTTAAGATTGCCTTATGGTAACCCTGTTCAGTACATGGTAAGCAGTGCTGATTGCATCTCTCCAGAATCTTTTAGACAATTTACTTTCATTTAGCATGGTTCTTGCCATTTCCTGAATTGTTCGATTCTTTCTTTCCACAACTCTAATTTGTTGAGGAGTTTTGAAGGATGAGAAACTCTGATGAATTCCTTTTTCATCACAAAAATTAATGAATCTTCTATTTTTGAATTCACCACCATGATCACTACAGATGAATACAATGAACATTTGTTTCTCATTTTTGACTAGCTTCTAAAAAGTATAAAACATTAAAAATAGTTTTTCTTTACTGGTCAAGAGAATTACCCATGTAAATCTAGAGTATTTATCTACTATCACATATACGTATATGTTTCCTCTAAGTGTTACTATGTCTGATGGTCCGAATAAATCCATATGCAATAATTTTAGAGGTCTGGATGTGGATACTTCATTCTTAGGGTGGAATGATACTTTGGTTTGTTTTGACAATTGACAGGATTTGCATATTTGATTTTTGTCATAGTTTAATTTTAGTAGACCAACCACGAGATCCTTCTTCCACAAAGACTTGATATTTGACATACTGATATGTCTAATCCTCTTGTGCCATACCCATGGATCATCCTTGATTGCAATTAAGCATTTTCTAACTATATCATCTAACTGTACTAGATAAATATTTCAATCCTTTTTTTACTAAATAGTAGGCCATTGTCTATACTGAATACATTTACATGCAGATGGTTCAAACACAACTTTGTGACCCTTTCACATAATTGATTGATGCTTAATAGATTGTGTTTAAGTCCTTCTAACTATAATACATCCTCTATGCATTCATTAAATCAGCCATAAATTTTTCCTATTCCCTTGATGAGACCTTTATCATTATTGCCGAATGCTACTGGTCCTCTATCCATTAGCTTTAATTCTTTGAACATCTTTTTATTCCTAGTCATATGTCTCGAATAGCCACTATCCATGAACCATGTATTTCCTGATGTAGCTTTGAAACTTACCTGCATTAAAAGCAAATCTTCTTCTTACCCTGTTGGTAGCCAAGTATTGGGTTCAATGATGTTAGTGGGAATGTATGTGGTATAGGTGTGTGCTCATTCCTTACATTTTCATATCATTTTAGCACCTTTTGCTTGCATCTTTTTGGCATAACAATCATACACTTTATGTCTAAATTTATTGCAAAAATAGTAAATATTTGGGACTCTAATAGATGCAATATATTCCACTAGTTTCTTTATCTAGGGATAAGTCATGAGTCTTCTAATGTTTGGACAGTTCTCTTTTTCTTTTGTGAGATTCATTCCCTTAGAACATTCAATAAATTTTTGTAAATTTTATCATCTAATTGTTCACAACCAAGTCACTTTTTGCTAGTTTGACTGATCATTCTTATAAATTTGGCCTTAGACTCTCCTAAACTAGAGAATTTACTTAACATATTATTTAATATTTCTATCTTTTTCTTTAGATCTCTAACTTCCTTTTGTAGAGATAATTTCCTTTCTACTAGAATGGAATTTATTTTGACAGTTGTGTCAAAGTGTCTTTTCTTTTGAGTAAATTTTTGGCTAAGTGATTCAAAATCACTGAAGAGATAGTTATATGATTATTATAACTCATCAATTTTTTTGCATTTAACACAAGTGCTATTTGAACTTGAAGAGTCAGAACTATAAGAGTAGTAAGAGTTTACCTCTATTTCTAGGTCCGTTGTGTGTTATTCTCTGGTGGTAATTTTATTTGTCGAGTCATTCTCCATCTGGGCCATGCAAGATATTCTTGCAAGATGTCTAACTTCATTGTCATCTTTCTCTATTGAGCTTATTACAAATGAGTTTTCATCATTTATGTACATTCCTCTGGCTTGGTTTCTTGAGGACTTCTTGAAGTATTTCTTTTCTTTTCTATCGTCCTTCTCATTTACATTTACCTTTTCTTCATTAGGACAATCAGGAGATATGTGTCTGATTCTTTCACATTTATAGCATATGGAAGATCCTTCTTTCTTTTAGTTGTTTTCTTCTATTGTCTAGGCTGTCTCCTTGAGGTGCTACTTCTGCAGCTTCTTACAAATCTTCTAAAATTTCTAACCAACATGGCTATATCATCTTCAGATTATGATGTCGGATTACTATTGCTTTCTTTGGTCACTTTTAGAGCAATAATCTTCTTTGGCTTTATTGGCTCATCTTTTTTGTTCTTGATTAGCTCATGTGACATCAATGAGCTAATAAGATCATCCACCAAAAGAGTATTCAGATCCTCTACTTCCTCTATTGCTATAATTTTCTAGTTCTATGAATCTGATAGTGCTCTTAGTATCTTCATTACCTATTCAGAATTTGTAATTTCTTTTTTCAAACCTTTCAAGGTGTTAGTAACCTTAGAAAATGAGCATACATTTCAGATATACTTTCTCCTTTCTTTATCCTAAAATTTTTAAGTTCTATTATCAACATATTCATCCTAGTTCCCTTAACTTGTGAAGAACCTTCATAAATAGATACTAATTTATCCCATATATCCTTTACAATAGTACAAGAGGATACTCTATCCAACTTAGATGAGGATAGTCTACAAAATAAAGAATTCATAGCCTTTGTATTATTTTGGACTAAGGTGACTTCCTCTTTGGTCCATGCATCTACTTCAGTAGTGGTAAGAGTGATTCTGACTTTAATAGCTCTCCAAGATTCTATATCATTGGCTATAATAAATTACTTCATCCTTAACTTCTAATAAGTAAACATAGTTCCATCAAATAGGGTTGGCCAGGAAGACGATTGCCCCTTGGCGAATATTTGTAATAAGGATGACGAGTTTGCCATTGGATTACTATAAGTGTTTATGTAATCTGCTCTGATACCACTTGTTGGTCCCGTAGGTTAGGTTAAAACCCAAGAGAGAATTCTTAACCCCTTTAGGATTACTTTTCCCTCTAGCAATCAATCACTTGAAGATAAAATAAATAAGATATAATGATTTTTATAGTGGTTCAAGTAAACACTCTACTCCACTCTTCTAAGATCACTTTTCTCTTAGTGTCTTGGGTTCCACCATTCCCAAATAGCAGAAATACAATAGTGTCCCCGACACTCTTCTAGATTATAGCTCTAGGGGGGCGTAAAAAAGTATCCCTAACACTCTTTTAGATTCTAGCTCTAGGGGAGCGTAAACATAGTGCTCCCAGCATTCTTTTGGATTTTAGGTCTAGGGGGTGTAAATAAACAACTCTTGTTTACACGTAGACAGTCATAAGTCTTCTTGAGTCAAGTCACAAATACTAACTCAAGGAACAAGAAATGAACATAAGAAGTTTAAGCATAGGAATTTCTCAATAAGCATAGGGGAAGTTTTCTGAAAGTTGAATACAGAAGTAAATGATCTTCCCACTAGTAGTTGAGAGCCTTCAAGGAAAGTTGAGGAAGGTTTTAATGCAAGGCTCTTGACTCTTGAAGGATTGTAGAAAGTTAAGCTTAGATCAATAAATGCTCTCAATAAGGTTTGAATAATTTCCTCAATTACTTGGTTACTTCCTTCTGCTCTAATGATTCTTTATTTATAGCTATTTTGCATTCTAGTCGTTGGTGGTAGGTGAGCTCTATTAATAACAGAAGACAATCTGATTGGCACATTTTTGAATCTTTTGACTTCTACTTATTTCTTGTATGTTGTAATGCTTGCAACACCAACCTTGGAGAAGATGATTTTAGGTTTCCCAATAAGCTCTAGTCAAGGTATTATTGCATTGGCTGCTACCTTCACCAATATAGAAATATCAATATTAATGTTGGGCGAAGACCAATGATTCATTCTGACCATTGCTTATCTTTTACTTATGATAGACAAAGTATCTATCTAGCTGTCCATAAGATAAAGTTCCTTCATCTATTACATCTTAGAGGCATAAATATCTTGTTTCTTTAGAGCTATGTCTATTAGGTTTGTCATTTTGTAAGTAACAAAAGAAGTATTGGATTGTAGACAGGTTTTCTTCATGCTTTTGTCTGATGGATTATTTCTCCACTTTGTTTATTGACAATAGACGATCACTGACAAATTCTTTATTCTGATAGATGCTCCTTGCTTCTTCTACTTTGTTTGTCGATAGTAGGCTACCATTAGCTTACTTGTCACAGATGAAGTTTCTGTTTTACCATACAATTCTTGCTTCTCGGCTTTGACTATTTATGGCAGACAAAGTCTTTTGTTTTATTGAAAAGATTTTCACTTCTTCCACCTTTATCTGTTGATGGTAGATGAAGTCTTTTATTTTATAGAAAAGATCTTCACTTCTTCTGCCTTTGTTTGTTCTCATCAAATGACCATTAGTAAAAACTATGGCTTGCTTATGATAGATGAAATCTATTGTAAACATATTATCTTGCATCCATCAGATGTAGTTTTTCATTTTGACAAATGAATGGAAAACAATTGACTCCTTTTCATTCATGCTTTATCTATTACAACACTTCCTATTTTGCTTCTTTACTTGCTCAAGCCTTATCACCATGAAATATGTTTCTATGCTTATTTATCTTTAAGACCTGTAACTTGATTCTGCATGCTAAAACTTGATAACAACTATCAGTACATAATCTTTAATCAAGTTTGTTTATCATTGAAACCATGCATTCACGTCAACAAGCCTGGCCACATGAGATTAGTCTACCAAGAACTACATAAAAGGCAAGGGGAGTAATAGAACAAAAAGTACAATTCATACCCTAAAAAGAAAGATAGCAACAATCTCAACAATAAGAAATTTGAGAAGAAAAAGAAGGCATATGCTGCATGGGAAGCTCTAGAAAGCATATTATAAGAAAATTCAAGTGAGAGTGAAGAAGAATATGAAGCCAAATTCAGCAAGCTTTAACCAATGGGAGAAGACTATCACATAGGAATTAGCATCATGGACATCCATGAAGATGAAGTAACTTCTAACCTTGAATCTCATAATTTTGTAGAAGAATTAGAAAATTTGTATGTTGATTTCAAGGCTATGAAAGCTAAACATAAGGAGATAAAAAAGAAGCTGCTTAAAATGACCAATAAATGCTCCATACTAAAAGATGAGAATAATAAGCTCAAGAGTAAGTAAATAATTTACCATTACTAAACTTGAGCAGGTCAAGGCAAAGAATAATGCGTTAAGAATGGCCTTGGCCTCTATCTTATTGAGAATGAAACCTAAGAAGAAAGGTGGTCAACCACAAAAGAAACAACCTTATAATTCTAGAAGAAAACAAAGGCCCAAATAGACCATGGTTTGGGTACCTAAAGCTATAGTAAAAATAGTAAATGCTACTCAATCTCCTAATGTCATATTAGTGGAACCCAAGAAGTTTTGGGTACCAAAATTTTATGCCACTAACCCCCCTAGACCCATTCTCAAATGGGTACCAAAGATTAAAACCTGACCTTTTCATTACAGGTGTATCTGAGAGCCATATGAAGCAACATGTGGTACATTGATAGTGGTTGCTCAAGACACATGATAGGGGAGAAGGAGCTGTTTACTAAGCTGAAAGAGAAAAATAGCAAAACAGTAACCTTCATAGATAATGGGAAAGGTAGAGTGGTTGCGATTAGTAAGATTGGCCAACCACACTCTACTATTATTTATGATGTTTTATTAGTTGAGGGATTAAAGCGTAACCTTCTAAGTGTTAGCCAATTTTGTGACATTGTATACAAGGTTATGTTTGAATCTCATGTATGTACTATTTTAGATCAGCATGGCTCGATTGTAGTTCTAGGCAAGAGGCATGAAAATGTGTATATAGTATACTTGTGTAATATCCAAGCCAAGTATCTTATTAGTCACGATGAGTCCTTATTGTGGCATAGAAGATTAGGACATTCCAATAAAGACATGATTGAAAGACTATATCAAAAAGACCTTATAGTTGACTTACTAGAATAGAAATTTGATAAAGGATAGTTGTGTGACGACACTTGCTTGAAAGGAAAGCAGACAAAAGAGTCTTTCAAATCAAATAAAGAAGTATACACAACTAAACCTCTTTAATTGCTACATATGTACTTAGTGGGACCAATAAGAACAAAGAGTCTTGGAGGAAGACATTATGCATTTGTCATTATTCATGACTATAGTAGATATACCTAGGTAATGTTTTTTGCATTCAAAGATGAGGCTTTTTCATTCTTTGAAATATTTTTCAAATGTGTACAAAATAAACAAAGCTCTCATATAGTTGCCATTAGGAGTGATCATGGTGGAGAGTTTGAAAAGCATAAGTTCACAGCTTACTATTAAAATAATGGGATCTTTCAAACCTTCTTTGCACCAAGAACACCCCAGCAGAATGGAGTGGCTGAGAGAAAGAATAGATCCTTGCAGGAGATGGCAAGGACCATTTTAAGTGAGTATAATTTATCACAATATTTTTAGGCTAAAGCTGTGAATACCGCTTGCTATGTTATCAATAGAATTCATTCTAGGACAATACTCAACAAAACTCTATTTGAATTGTATTATGGCAAAAAGCCTAACGTATCATATTTCTAAACTTGATTACAAATGTTTCATTCTTAATAATGGAAAAGGAAACCTTGGAAAATTTGATAGAAAATCTGATGAAGGGATATTCCTTGGCTATTCCATTGTAGCAAGGTATTTAGAGTCTACAACCTAAGTAGTAGATCTATAGAAGAATTTATTTATGTTAAATTTGATGAATCTACTAAGTATTCTAGAAGAACAAGTGATCTTGATGATGAAGCGGACAGACTCACAACAAATGTAGAAAGGTTGAACATTTAGGACAAACAAATGCATTATAATAGCCTGAGACCCATTGTGTAGATTCTGTCTGCTTTGGCACCATTCTATACAGATAAAATGCTTCACGATTTTGTCTCCCCTATGGCAGTACCCATACACCTCGTGGGAAAAGGCTTTTACATAGTGTTCCTCGAACCCCACATATAAGTCTAGGAATGTTCTCCCCACATTTCGATGTGGGATGGTTCATCATTGCCCAAGCCCCCCCCCCCTCCCCCCGCCCCTCCCCCTCGCTTAGAAGCCAGCAGGGAGCCGCACCTTGTCAACTAGGATCTTTCAGCCCCAGCAATCACTCCTGGCCCTCATCAGCCTTAGATGTTATAGGCTCACTAGCTTCCACCTAGCTCATCCCTGAACCACTCTACTAGCGGGGCTCCTGCTCTTATACCATTTGTAGCACCCCACTCCTAGGGTACTAAAATCTTATACTCTAGAGGAGAATTCTACCAAAAATTTGGCAGAGTATGCCTTAAAATATAAGGGTTCTACACCTATACAACATTCTCCACATAATATCATAACTCTACTCATTCATAAATCACTAATATGATCGTGATCACACACCCATACATTATCCAGAATCAAAAGTCACATTGTAATGGGAAATGGCATTATTGGACCTATATGAAAATACACCTAGACATATCATATACATTCTACCACTATGACATGCCAATATAATTACCTCATACATAACTTAATATACATCATAATTTGAATCATTTCACATTATAACTTATATACATTATATCTAGTGTTCAAAATGGGATGTTAACATCCAAAACCATTGAACTAGTATGAGGGTAACATCCTAACCCCTATCATGAGCACCAACCCCAGTTGGGCTCCTTCGCCTGACTTGTTAACTGAAAACCATGAATAAAATGATATGAGTCTAGGCAAACTCAGTAAGTAGGCAAGATAGAAAATAATAATCAATAAACTAGTGAAATAACATACTTAAATCCATAACATGATCCATTGATAACTTTCATGACATTGCAACATGTCCCATGCCTATAATGCCCATGTACTCATTACTCAAACATAATTCACCAAGATTAGAGTCATCGTCAAAATACATCATCATTATCAAGTCATCCTTATAATCGGGACTCAAATACAACCTCACCATCAAGACATGTTCATTATTAGACATCATCATCAAGATATGCTCATCATCAGGACTCACTAGGATCACAGATTCACCACCCACATCTAATAAGGAGATCAAGCATATCTTTCTCACAAATTACAAGTCATCACTACTCAATATACCATATGCCATGCCATCTAGCCACTAAGGCATAAAAAAAATAAGCCACTAAGGCATAACATAACATATCACACAAGCATTAGCCACCATGGGCAAATCATACAAATATAGCCACCATGGGCATAGCACATAAACATAGCCACCATAGGTATACCATATAAACATAGCCACCATGGGTGTATCATATAAACATAACCATTAAGGTATGTCAATAGCATTGCATATTACATCATAAGCCACTAAGGCATATCAATATCATACTATCATCAAGGTTTCATCACATAACACATTAAAGTCATAAGCCATTGTAATCAAGATATCGTTATATCCTACATGAAGTCATGATCTATGCCTCCTAAGACATCATCATACACTGCCATCAAGGCACCATCTATGACACATGACTCATAACAATATGTCATGCAATGCAATATCAAAAGCATTTTTATTATAATATGAAACCAAGTCCAAATCACAAGGTAAATAGATGCAAGCTCAAATCACAATGCAATGAAGCAAATATCATTCAAAACATGGTGCCCATATGCAAATCATTAATTATGCACTATCCTCATCAATCCACACATTCACACATGTGTAAATAAAGAGACCTACTTACTTCAATTTACATATTTGTGAATGTGCAAAGAAAAGAAACCTACTTACCTCAAGGAAGATCAATTACACATAATTGCTTGATGAGCCAAGAAATATAGATGGTTCGCAATCAGTCCCCGGCAGCGGCGC
>JAYJMB010083411.1:6378-18254 GCA_036873735.1 Pouteria campechiana | reverse complement strand
TCTACATCAGAAAACCAATACACAGTCACCAGTGGGCCGCCTGCATGAAACTGGTGAATCCTTATGTACCTATATATGGAGTGGAAATCCAAAGCTCAGGCAAAATAGGTGAAACAGCTTGACTTCCTGATAATTGTCGTCCTAGCTGATAATGATCTTAATGGGCCTGTCCTATCTTCAAATCTGAAGCGGGACATAATCTGATAAGTTTTTAAGAGTAATCTGATAAGTTTTTAAGAGTATTAACCTTCCAAGCTATGATTTGGACCTGCTAAGGTATGGTTTCTTGCTTTCAACTGAGTCTTCCACAGTTTGGAAGAGAAATGCTTCGAGGCACGCATGGTGAGCTCTGTACTGAACTGGGCCTACGTCAGACCGGTGGCCTAAAAATATGGATAAAATCAATGATTCAGGTACACATCCAAATTGCTGGCAAAATCCTGAAAATCCTAAAAATATAATAAAGTCAATGATAACCATAGCTCCGTAGATCATCAAAAATCTACTCTGTCATTTTATTTTCCGTCTTAATGTAATGGCTTATTGGCTTTTGCACTTTTTCCTAATGTAAATGTCTCGTCGCTTGTCACAATTAATATATTCAAATATGCCATAGCAAAAATAGCATCCAAAGCAGCATCAGCTTTAAAGGGAGCCCACCTCGCGCGCTAAACGTAATCTACTGCCGAAATCTCTACTTTCCATGTCCGAGTTCAATACAAGATGGTGACTGGTGGGCCACCCATGTGATACACGTGTATGTTCGCTAGGAATACAGATTGATATACGCATAAAGCAACCCAAAGCCCAAGTAGGCCAAGATAGCAAATAATTGACGAAACTTCCATTCAGCTCAGTGCAACTGTTTTATGTCATGAAATCATTTGAAAAGTAGAGCCGGCAATAATGTGTAAATTTTTTATTTTAAAGAAGGAACACTTGCAAATATATACACCTTTTAGCCATAATTACACTTTTATGAATATTTTAAAAATATTTATAAAAATATCTATGTTTTATTAAAATGTTTTCAAAATTGCCAAAATATTTTTTAGCACTATAACATCTAATTGGTGTTTTTAGAGGATAATTATTTTATTTCAGGGGATTTAGACAGATTTTACAGGGGTATGCAGGCTGTTTATTTTTTGGTTTAAAAAAAATATTTTGATAAAAATATAAGTATTTTTATAAATATTTTTAAAAAAGTATAGGAAAAAAATGCAAATATCATTTGCACTTATCCACTCATTGACTTAGCTTACAAAACCATTAACCTCTTGGGGGAAGTTATTACGTTGTGTAATACCTTATACCCCCAACTTATGCGTTTTGACTACACCACCTCGAGGCCGATATGTGACGCCATCATCTTATACTCAAAAGAAGAATCTTACTAAAAATTTGATAAAGTTTTTCCTGAAATATAAGACATTTTTACTGTACAATCATGCATCATATAATAATATAATTCTATTCATCTATACAAACTCAGAACCATAAGCATAACATGATGGTAATTAATACTAGACATATATACAATATTTATCCCTGATTCTATAAACACTTATTATTATAAAATGCCAATACAATTCATTTACAATTTAATATAATTATACAATCTCACAATCAAATGATAATATAATTTTAATGGGATTTCAATCCCAATATTTTACCATATCATCAATGTCTTCTAGTTTCACTTGTCAGTCCCAATCCTCAATTGGGAGTCTTTACCTAGCTTATCAGCTAAAAATTTAATATAAGAAGGCGTGAATCTGAATAACTTAGTAAGTAGAAATATAAAATAATATTAAATCCGAGATCACATGTTCTCATCCAGAACATGGGTACAACTACTACAACATAAATATAAATCTAGAAGGCTCAACTCCTCCTCCTAAATTCAATTCAATACCTTACGCCCTTCAAGTGTATATAACCATATCATATACGTGCCTTCCAGGCGCATCACATCATCTCATCCTTTAGCCATTCTAGCTTATCATACAATACCAGGTGTTAAATAGACACCACGCATCAACCCTATGCTACACAGGCATAACCTCATAGTTGTGTCATTTGGACACCACACACATTAGACTATGTCATTTAGGCATAACCTCATAACTGTGTCATTCAGACACCTCAAATGTTTCTCATTTCATTCATATATACATTCATAGATTATATAACTGAAACAGGAATTATAGGATAAATTCATCCCCGTTTATTCATATAAACATTACTTTAATCATAATCAAGGAATACACTCTATTCCCTATCAATTCACTATGCATAACTTTATGCACATCTCGTTCACAAATATATACATACATGAAATAACCATAGACAAGAATAAACTTAAAAACACAGGATACTCTCTATCCTCACAATCACCTGGGATAATTTCTATCCCAAACATTTACATGCACATATCATAAATCAATTCAACTACGGAATATTTAAAATTCCCAACATTCATACATTCATTATACCTAATACGCATTTATCTTAAACAAGCACGAAATTTCGACAATCCCTCATCCACAAACATATATGCCTAGAATAAATATGGGATAAACATTATCCTCATTCATTCATTCAAGTCATATAAGGGGCGCCTACTTACCTTAGGCCTTTAGCTCCAAACTATATCCTTTTGAACTCTGTCTTTTCTTTTTTCTCAAATCATCCTATATAGAGTCAATGTCAATTATAATACATCATTCATAGCCAATCTCAAGCTATAATCATCAAATATATGATGAACACTAGTTAACTTAGGGTTTCTCCACAATCATCACAAGAAACTTTTTTGTCTAACATATTCATATGATGTCTTACCTAATTATCATTTGAACAACTTACAAATAATTCAATTAAGTTTTTTTTGTTAATCTACTTGATTCATGGCTTACATAGTCCATTCACAAGAATTCTGTTTAACTATTATTTAAACATGGTTAAAACTTAATTCCACTAATCTAAACTACTCCATACATATTCTAAAATATTTTAATCATGCTAATAATTATTTACCCTATGATTAATTTTACAAAAATAAGGAACACCAAAATTTTACTATTTATAGAAACCCTAGCTTAGCAAAATTCATAATTTCTCATGTCAAATTATCATAATCATTATATAAACTCCTTTTCCCATGAATTCAACAATTAAGTCATGCAAAAACCCCCCCAATTCCATTATTCACGAAATGGGGTCTAATCCTAGCTTAACAAACAATACAATTTAATGGGAAATAAATGTACTTACCATAATTTCTAAGCATGACATCCAATCTTTCATCATTTTTAGCTTCCACTCCTCAAGAATTACCTATGGGTCACGTCCAAGAGGGTTCCCATCCAAAAGGACACACCCAAATAGTAAGAAAATGGAATTTTCATCTCCGAATCCAAGGTTTTTCATAGAAATCTAAAAGATCTCTGACTAAATTCATAAAAAAAAAAAAAAGAGTTTGTAAGAGTTTCACCGCTAAGGGTATGAGGAAGAAAGGGGCTAAGAAAGAATGAAGAAAATGGGCTAAAAAGCCCTTAAAAATAGCCACCAACCTACAGGTGTTGTAGCTTAGAATTAGAGGTCGCGGCCTCCATTTTGTTGCCTCCAAAATGTGTCATTTTGTTGTATCTCAAAGCAATTTTAGTAAATCGGTTGTAACTTTCTCGTATGATATTCAAATTAAGTGATTCTTGATGCTTTAAAATAATAATTTTAAAATACATAACATTTATGTTGATCATTTTTTCCTGATTTAGCTTCTAAATATGATTAATTTAGCCTCAAAATGACATATTTTGTTTTAACACAATATAAAATTCTAGAGACAATTATAATATTTTAGCTCTAACTTTCTCATATGAGATCCAATTCAAATGATTTTTGATTCATTGTAAACTTAATTTCAAGGACCACAACTTTTATGTTGAACAGTTTTCCTAAATAATTTTTTACTTATGTCAAAAATTAGGTATAATTGACTTGACATCATATTCAACATCATGTTTTCATGCACTTGTGCTCAAAACCTAATTAAACTTCAAAATCTCTTCATTCTTTTCCATGCATTTCCTTTATGTTTCTTCCTACTTTTCATATGGTTTTGAGCCACAATGTTTCATATAATTACTTCATTAATTGAATAATAGAATTTCCTCAAATAAGTTAAAAACGCTCCATATATGCAAATACCATTTCTTTTACCCTAAATGCCTTTAAAATATACTTAAATTATTTTGTTCTAAATAATTTCTTGCTTACATTTTCCACAATTTACACTTCCCGAAAATAAGGGATAATAAAAAAAATAACCTCATTTTTAACACCACTGATCAATCATAATGCCCTTATATACATAATTGTCCAAAATTTAACACCTAAGGTGTTACACCTTGCCACTGGAAATTCCCTAACGCGCCCAGAGGATTGGATCTTCTTGGGGCGCAGCCTATTAGTCTTCAGAGAACTTGACTGGTACGCCTAATCTAATAACACAATTGGCATCCATCCTCGTAAGTGGAGTTGTAGACCAGTTGTAGACCAAGGACGAAAAATGGCAGTTTTGGATTACTGAAAGAATTGTGAATGCTTTCAACAGCTTGAAGTATTTCATGATAATTTTATGTCATCGTTTTTCACCTGTAGTGTATTTAAATATTGTCCTATATTGTGTTTTCAATAAATTATTCGTTGGCACAAACGAAATGCAAAATTTATGTTCTATATCTATTAATTGAAACGAAGAAATAGATCAATAAATGAAAAAGGGAAGAAATAAATATTTCCGAACATCATGCTAATATTTTAAAAAATTGATGTAATTTTATTACATATTTGCAAAGATAATTTTTTGTGCCATTATATTATTTTGATATATTGTGCAACCAACCAAACACACGCTAAATCAAATGGAATAAAAAATAAAGTGGAATAAGTGAAAAAAGAGAGGTGATGATTACGAAAAAATAAGAAGTGATGCAACATAAAAGGGAATAAAAACAAAATATAGTTTCTCAGGGGAAGCATAGGTAAATTGTATGAGTAGTTTATGGTAATTTCTACAATCCAATCACTTTAAATTGATTACTAGAATTGAATTCAATAGGAAACACATGGACCACTGAATTTAAACAGCTTGAAAGACAAACCCAGCAACTCTTATCTTGACACTACCCAACTTTTAAACCTTCACGCTAGTCATCATTTAGTATCATGTGCTCTATCAGATTAAGCTAGAGATAAATTTTCAGTTCACAATGAGATGACCCGTTTTAGTTGATTCAAGAGAATAGTAACAATCACATTTTTATTCCTAAAACATTCCAACGAAGGGAAAACAAAATATTACTGCAAGAGTTTTTTCCCAATTATGGTAGCCTATTGATCGAACTGATTTGAATCTGCTAAATGAGCCTATGCGTGATATGGGCTTGGACCCCTGAATAGTTGGTGTATTACTGACAAATACTGGCAGAAGCCATTGATTTCAGCACCAAGTCAGAAACATGACACAGCCATTCGAGCTGTAGTATCAAACAACATGAAATTGAACCAAAATGGAATTTTGGGGGCTAAATACAGAAACTGCATAGATTTAAAAACTGCAAAAAAAAAAAAAAAAAAAAATTCCGCTGCCACCGGAGTTGAAGGATGCGTCGGCATTGAAGAAGACGCCATTGCCGTCGATGTGGAGATGCCGCAGCTGAAGAAGATGCAGACGTCGGAGTTGGAAGGGACGCCGAAGATGCTGGAGCTGCCGCTGTTTGCAATGGAGACGCTGGGGCTAGAAAATGAAAACGCCGGAGCTGGAAGGGATGTCGCTGTCGTCGATGGCCACTGCTGTCGTCGATTGGAATGGCCGGATAGCCTTCCCTGTTTTTGTAAGGCAAGATGAGTGACAGGGAGAGATAGGGAGGGGGGTGTCCACCGACGATGTTGGATCTGGCGACTAGTGACGGAGAAGACAAAAGAGGGAGGGGGGGTTTCAGAGTCTCTGACGGCTGAATGTCGTGTGCTTTGGGATGGGGTTATGGATCCAGCGACCGGAAACAAAGAGGGAGGGGGTTTCCGACAGCTGGCTGTCGTTGATGGCCACCGAAGACGAAGAGGGAGAGTCGGATACACGATCGCTGGAAGTGGATGACCGAGGTTGCGGTGCGTCTTCACAAATTAGGGCAGGCAGGGAAACAAGACGAGAGATGAGAGTGAGCGGGGAATTAGGGCACGCGGTCGTTTTTACACTTTTGACCTTTTTTAAATTTTGAATTTTTTTTTATTATTTTAAGTATGAACCACGTTCGTCCTGTTCGTGCGGTTTTTTGGTATTGACCCATACCGATCTCAATCGACCCGGTGCCTGGACCCAGTCGAACCGGCCGGTCCGGTCGGATTCTGATAACAGTGATTTGAAGTTAGAATCCAAAGCTCAATTTGTCTACGACATGGCAAGCAGGTGGAACAGCTATTTCTGGATATTGTATGAAATTGGGTTGGGGTGTATGAGGTACCAGATAATCTACACCCAGCCCAAAGTTAAACCATCAGTACAGTAGCATTGCATGCGTGTTAGACGCTGATTCCTGGGCGCGGATTAGAAGATTAAGAAGCCGTTGGAAGGACGCGTACAGCGGGCGAAATATGAAGGCGGTGGCTTTGGTTCCAACGCAAAACACTTCGTTTTCAAGCGCGGTAAAAAACCTTCTGACAAAATCAGATTTATTCATATTTTTTATTTTTAATACATATTATTAAAAATATTAATTATCTATGTAGATTAAATCAATAATTAAAAAGATAAAGTAGATCATTTTTAATGGTAAGGCATGCTTAATTATTATATTATTATAAGTTTAATATAAATTCTCTTTAATTACATAAATGAGGTATACATTGGCAATTATCTCACTAATTAATATAAAATACTTGATTTTTAGTTAAATTTAAAAATGTAGGGTTCGCATATTTTACAATGAAATTGAAAGTTTTTCTTTCACTTACAATATTTTTTGAAAAGATATTAATGGCTTAGTTTGAGTTGAATAAGTAAATAAAAATTAAAATAATTATTTTTCATAATATGAATCCATTAATTGTTATAATATTCTAAATTTATAATCTTTAAGTTTAGATCAATAATGGAAATCCGATCTAATGATAAATTTAATATGAAAAAAGAATCCAGGCTTTGATAATATATTATGCTAATTTAATCCTTTATTTAATTAAAAATAATTAAGAGGCATGAGCTGGTAGTTCTATAAAATGGTTAATTTTTATTTAAATTACAAAGATGAAATTTAGATATATTATAATAAAATCAAAATAATTTATATGCAGTGCTTAATATTCATTTAAATTGCAAACATTTCTATATCTCACAACAAAATCAAAAATTTTCTTTTACTTTGGGTATTTTTCTAAAAACAAGAACACGAATAACTTATTTGAGTTGAATAAGTAAATAATGGATAAATTACTTATTTTTACTTGATATAATTTGATTAAATATTATATTTTCTAAATTTATAGATTTTAAGTTTAAATCTACATGAGATATTTGATATAGTTTATCAATATAATATTAAAAAATAATTTAAGCTTTTATCATACATAAGAGTAATTTATTATTTTTATTTAATTAAAAATTAATATTAAACTAAAATTAAAATATTCATAATAATATAATAGTTAAGTATATTTTATTTATTTATTTACCAGTTTAATCTAAACAGATAAATTTTTTAAAATATATTACATTAAAAAGAACAATAATATCTATTGATTTGATTTTATTAAAAAACAAGGTAACATACGAATTTGAAAAATCTAAGTTTTTTGGTTGCAACCAAAACCCTTGCCCTAACTTTCCTCTTCTCGCCTGCCACACGCGTTAAGATTTCTTAGGACCTATTTAGCTCTGTGTCCCACAAGCGCTACAAGCGTGTTTATAGCATAAAAGTGCTTTCCAGAGTGTTTTGCTGGATTTCACTATAAAAGTCAGTTTTATAAGTTCACATGGAAGCTGGGATTCGGAACTTTTTTCTCATTGTGCTTTTCATTAAAACGAGCTTAATAAATACCGCCAGGTCAAACAAACCTTTACTCTACCATTAGGAAAGAAAGGTTACTCTTCCAATCTACGCCTTCAATTCTTCTAGCTTGATTTTGTTTCGTCACTTCACTGACATTAGCCCATGGACCATGTTTCGTCACTTCATAGATGATGGTGTGTAAGTTTCAATGCCCCTGAGTAGGGCTCGACATATTAGTGTAGAGCAGAAGAGGAATGCCAAAAAAGAGGACTGAGAAGCAAGAAGCAGAAGGTGGAGAAAAGCATGACTCACGCAGCTTATTAGTTACGTTGCTAAGCCACCCGGGATTTCTTTTACTGATTGAAAGCTGTTAGAGAGAGGTCTCAAGCTACCATCTCTATTCAGAAGGGAATGGAAGGTGGAGCGCCAGCCTCACAAGGAGGTTAAGGTCACTGTCTTTGTCTTTGTGTGTATGCTGATAGGTTGTTTTGTGGGGGTAAAGAGGTTTTGTCTTTTTTGGATGGGGTGGCTTCGCAGAATCTGAGATTGAAATAGATTGCTATTTCAGCTGCATTTCCTCGCGTTCAACAAAACTAATCCGAAATTACACGGGAAAGGAGCTGGATCGAAAGAATCAGAGCCAACATTGCGTGTGACTACTAAAATATAGCTAGCAAATAGCCATTCTTTTCTTCTGCTTTACAAGAGCCTAACATGTGGTATTCTTTTGGAAGGACTGATTTTAAGAACTGTTACTTGAGTCAACGATCATCTGCAGAAGGTTGTTTGTGTGCTTGAATCTGCTTGGGATCTACAACACAAGTCGACGGTCATCATAATTACGGTGTTGAATTTCTCACACGTCGCTTGACCATTTGATGGTTTATTCAACTTTACTCTTACAAGCCACACCTTGCATTGTTTTGTCACGCGTTAACTTGACAATTCGATGGTTGACGCCGCTTGAGACTTGCACGTCAATGGCAAAAGTAGTCAATGACGCGCTAACTCCATGCTAATTGCTAACGACCTTGGAAGAGATCGATGATCATCTCCAGTCGACTTGATGGGGGAAGACCACAGCAGTGCGGACGTGCTAAAGATCACGGTTGAGCTGGTGAATTGTAACTTTGGTTGCTGGTAGGATGGCAAGGACCAGTCAAGGCTTTTTTTCCAGTCCTCCCTCCCAAAAGCAGCCTAGAAATTTTCTGAAAATTACCTTCTTCTTCTTTACCAAAAGCCAACATATGAATCGGTCATTCAAGAATCAAAGCAAGCACTCAAAAAGAACCTGCTTTAACAAAAGCTAGCAAGAAAACACACACGAAATCCACTTTCTACACCAGAAAACACGGTCAATCGGTGGAACACCTACGTGAAACAGATGAACCTTTGTGTGTCATCGGAGTACATATCCAAAACTCATGTAAAATAGTAATTTCCTGCGTGAGCTGGTCACCCTATCTTTCAAATCTGAAGTGGACCCATAGTCGGTTAAATTTACAAGAGCTGAACCTTCAAAGGGAATATTCGAAGCTATTACTAACAGTGTCTCCACTGTTAGTAATAAAAATAACCACTGATGCAGGAAAATGGCTTCTAATTTTTTCCATAATCGAAATTTAAAGTTTATCAAAAGCCATTACATATTCACATACTTTAGAACTAAAGTAGCATCCAAAGCAGCATCAGCTTTAAAGTGAGCCCACCCCAAGCAATAAACGTTATCTGCTTTCAAATCTCGATTTTTCATGTCCAGAGATTGATCCAAACTCCAAAGTGGTAATTGTGGGCCACCGGTGTGATACACTTGAATGCTCATGCTCTCGCTATGAAGACAGGCTGATTTAGAAATCCCAAACCCTAGTGGGCCAACGGATATTTTTACAATATTTTCTCAATCATAACCCTAACCTTCACTTTTATAACATTTTCCTAACCCTAACCCTAACCCTATATGTGTGGGTTGGCTTTGGGTTCAGGTTCAAGTTAAAGGATCTTTTTTTAAAGTGAAAGTGCGTTTGATCCATATCTAGTATATTTCTTTTTTCTTTTTTTTTTGCCTTCAATAATAGTATCATCCTTTATCAAATGACTACTGGTCATCTAAACTGTTCATTCATTTGTTGAATATAATCAAAATACTTTGAAAAAAAAAAAGAAAAGGAAAGGAAAAATAACAGTATTAGAAGGTGAGGGCATCTCATGACTAGTGATTTGTTTATGATCTTAGTTTACTGAATTATGATTTATTTTAAAATGTTATTATTACATTATTTATTTAGATTTATTTTCATTAATTAAATAATTTTTTATAAGTCTTATTTCTACGTATAGGTTACTCTAAATAATTACACTCAAGAGACTGACAATCCAGAACTGAGAGACTATGCATATATATACTGGCAGTCTGGCGTCTACTTTCAACTGACCTTGAGGTATAGTTTCAAATATTTTTAGTATATGCGGTTTATAGTTTCCTTTGAATACATCTGAGAATTTTTTTGCCTTTATCTGAAGCAGCAAAAAATGTTGTACTTACGCAGATATAGAATACTATTATTGGGGTATTTTTTTATTCTTATTTATTTTTAATAAAGGGGTGCAAGTTTGGATTCGGATGGGTTGCTTGACCCCCTCTTCGCCCCTAACAAAAAGTAGGTGCGGATTCGAGTTCGAGCTATTGGGTTCGGGTTGAACCTGTTCGACTTACACCCCTAGATGGTCAGATGCTTGGTAGCATCCACTGTTACGCCTTACCTCCATTTTTCATTGCTTGAACCTATACAACACAGATGGTAAGATGCTTACTAATAATGCTCTGGTATGTGCAACATTTGTGAAGAAATGGTCACACAGAAGGTGCAGTTTGTCATTATGACCCAAACTTAATTCAAAATTACTATGCCTTAACTGATTCATGTTTTCAATTGGTCTTTGAGTAATAATTATAACTTCAAGGGGACATATTTTGACAAATTGAATTTCAAATAAGGCAAACATAAAAGGAAAAATACACAAGTAGCATACGAGTCCACAAAATTCCGTAGTTGCCCAGATTAATCTGCTAATTTTTTTCTTTTCTTTCTTTTTCATTTTTAATTTTGGGTGCATTGGTCAGTGTTTTAAAAACCAGGTTAGGCCACCTGGTCCAGCAGGTTTGACCGTCAACCAGAAGAGTAGCTATCTGGCCCAGGCTCGGTTTCTTAAAATGAGCAAAAATCGTCTAGGTCGAGCGGTTGGACCATGCGGTCCAGGCCAACCGTGGCCCAGTTTATTTATTTTTTTTGAAAAAAAAATGAGGGAGAAAACTCCCTTGCCCGCACTATCTCCTGCCCATTAAACCCTCGCCCCCTCCCCAAAACCCAAAACCTATTTTCCTTCCCTCGTCCTGTCATCCCTCCCATTCTTCCTTTCGGTGGCTTCGGGAATCCGACCTTCCCATGCACGGCAAGCACCCACCTAGGCACCTGCTTGTCGGTTACTTGCTTGCTCCTCTCCTTTCGGCAACCACCAGATGGCCCTTTGTCTGCCCTTTCAGCCATGGTCACCCTCCTTGCTCCCACTGATCCGCCCTTCCTGCTACCCCTGTTCCTGTCGATTGGTTGCCAGCTTCAGCCCCTGCCCTTGACATCCCCGATCGATCGCACTTCCCCTACTCGGCTGCTCCTCTCCGTTTGGCACCCACCACATGGCCATTTGGTCGTCCCTTTCAGCCACGGTCACTTGTTTGGTCCCTCTATTCCAGTCGCCATACCGCCAATCGGACACTTGCTCCCACCCTCCCTGTTGTCTTGGATCCTTGCATTCATGTAAGCTTAA
>JAYJMB010083400.1:0-15331 GCA_036873735.1 Pouteria campechiana | reverse complement strand
GGTTTTTGTTTGGTATGGTCTGATAAAATGTATTTTATTTGATAAAAATAAATAAATAAGATTCAAAATATTTTAGAGGATGTTTTCACATTTGAAATTATTTTGGGATCATAAATAATTAATATCATGTTATATATGTGTGTGTGTGTGTGTGTATATGTATGTATGTATGTGGTTAATAGATAAATTAATAAAAAAAATGCACACTTATAAAAGTGGTCTATACTTCATATTATGATTTTTATTATAATGTTCAATTTCTGTAATGTTTGCTTGGGTTGTTCCATTCGAAAGTCATGACATTAAAAAGTAAATCATGTTTAAAATATTGTGTGTGGAGATGAATGTAAAATGCAATATGGGTCCCACTCTGCCTAGGGTTATTGAGGTGGATGTCATGAGGGGCAGAGGAGGAGAGAAATGTAAGCAGAATTCTAACCTAACAGTGTTGTTATTAAGGTCAGCATAGTCATGTTGACTTTGCTTTCGTTGATAGGCTTCCACCAACCTTGTGTCTATCTGCTGCAACTTTTCAATGGATGTTTAATGGCAGGTCTACCTAGTACCACAATTGCCACCTCACAGCATGACTCTCCATCAAGAGAAGTAAATAAATCTCACAAGCTCAACAATTTTTCAATGGATGTCAACTTTTTTTTATATACTTTTAATTATCCCCTCCCAAGCTAACGTAAGAAGTAGCTTTTATTTTTCCAAGGATTGGTTATATTCAAAACCTTAAAGGGCTAAAATGTCCTCATGAAAACTGCTTTTTGTCTGATGTATTATTTTACAAAATCATCAATCATCTGGTTATGGCAAGAAAATAGGATTGTGTGGATTATTATCTTTAAAGTTTGAAACGGAAGGTAATGATGCCATCAGACATGAAGATGATGTCAACAACAACAACAACAACAAAAGTGAAGTAAAATATAAATGCTTCTAGAGTGATGGATACCAATCATTTCTTTAGCAGGTCGATATTTACTAAAAAAACGTTCTAACCTAAGAAAACTGGAATCAAGGACATTGACATAATTTGACAAGGTCCCAATCCACTAAAACATGTTCTAGTTAGAACTAAATAGAACATGCTTCTTAGCCATATGGTCAAGTAGCAATGGTTGAGATAGATCAATCCAGTCAAAGGGAAAATTTGTATCTCAGTAAGTGTGGGAAAGGAAGGAAAGATGTTGATTGTGGGTAACCAAGGGGAAGAAGATGTCGAGGACCAGAAATAAGGCTCTATGGACAATGACTGGAAGGCGGGGAGGAAGATGTCACCATCCATTATATCATGCTGTGACGTGTATTTCGACTAGCGCTAATCCTGTTGAAACTCATCCCTTTCTCTATGTCAGATGACTGGAGTTGAGATTTGACCAAGAGTTAGTGCCAACAAGAGATTCTTCTCTTTCTTCTCACCTCCAGCAGAAGTTGCTTCTAATAAGACTAGCTTGGCAAGTCTCGCAATACTAGATTTAAGGTTATCTTCCTCATTCCAAACTCATAAAAGGGGGAACCCATTCAAATCAGTGAAGGCCATCATCCCCAACCACCTACAGCTACTGATGAATCAAAGCAAGTCTTCCTTCTTAGATCTGGTCCCCAACCATCTCCCTCCAACCAACAATCTTTTTTTTTTTTTTTTGTTGGGGGAGGGGGGGGGGGTCACCTACAAAACAAAAAGAAGACCACCTTGGGCATGGCCAAAGATGCTCACTCTGATGCTTAAGTCAAAAACAGTCAGGAACATTTTGTACCTGGCTTAGGCTCACAAGTTTAATTTTGGGTGGGTATATGCTGCGGTTATAGCCCACAACCAGCCTGATTTCTCTCACCTCTTTAGTCTATTCAAGATCTCCGTTATTCATCATTGTCATGCAAATAAGATGAGCTTATTTGACGACTCTCGCCAAAATGGGACATTCAAAAAGATTAAACCATAGAGCTAACAGATCTTATGGGTCTGTTTTCTCAAGCCAATGCAATAGAATTGATAGGGATCATTGGCTATGGGAGGCAGACAGTTCAGACTCAGACTTGATAAGGTCATTCAATGAATTATTAGCTGCATCCATTTGGGGATTCTTCCTCGATCATTTGGAAGTCTTAAGGGTTGTCCAAGAGTTTCAGCATTCAAATTCATAACTATTAAAAATGAGCTCCAAAGGACAACAGCCCAAGCCTGCTACTAATTAATGGCTATCTGATGAATTAGCAGAATAAGTCAAGAAAGTAGAAGCTAATGTTCTCATGTTCTTCTTCTTCCTCTTCCCAAAGAATTTGGTGATGATTCTTCTCTTGGCTTTGCATTTCTCAGGTGATGCACTATGCAGCAGAAGAAACTTTATCTGCCAGGCTGGGGCAGAGGTTTGCTTCCAAGATAAGGCAGAAGCCTGGAGATTAGTTTGGTCCTTATGTGGAGGATATGGCTAGATTCTAGAAAGGAAGAGTTATTAACCATTCATCAAACCCTAAGGTGATCTTCAGCAAAGTGAAAACACTATTCTGCTAAGGCATCATTGGGCTCCCTAGATGCAATTTCTAATTTTTTTTATTGGTACATGACCTCGTGGTTCTCACTTCTCTTAATAAAATTGCTGGATTATTGAAACATACTCCTGAAAAAACCTCGTGGTTCTCACTTCTCTTAATAAAATTGCTGGATTATTATAACATACTCCTGAAAAACCAAGAGGTAAAGTAATAAAAATACAGTCACAACACAACAAAACAAAAAGCCAAGAACAAGATTAAAAAGCATAAGAAACATAACACAAAACCATAACTACAGACAAAAAGTTTGATCACCAAGAGTCATGAGGCACCGCCAAACTAAAAATTATGCACCATCTAGACTTCTAGACAAAAGTGTACTGGTTTTTAATGCATCTTCCTCATTTTTAAATGTTGTAATCTGTCCGGTAAAAGATACGGAAGAATGCAGAAAACATCAACCACTAAAACCTATTTAAAGTTATCCAGAAGAGCCTATGCAGTTGGTGAAAGATAGGGAAGAATGCAGAAAACATCAACCACTAAAACCTATTTAAAGTTATCCAGAAGAGCCTATGCAGTTGACTATGTATCTTAGACACAGTAATTAAAATGGCATGGCCATTTAAAAGCAAACAAGGAAGATTACAGTTTAGGAAAATATTCATATATAACAGATAAAATAGTTGCAGAAAAAAAAATTAGAATCTTATATAACAGTTTCTGCTACAAACCTAAAGCTGCACATCAGGTTAATCAATGAATACTTGTGAAGCAGTGGTAAAAGATATAACCTGAAAAGGTAAAATTTTCTGCTTATCACGGTCATAAGCAACAACTTCACAATCCAGCACAAAAGACATTACTGAAGGCTTCTTGACTCTGCAATGTGACAGCAAAATAAGTCATAAGGTCATCTTCATTTGCATGCATTTTTTTAAAAATTGATGAATCATTGAAGAAATCATACTAGCAATATGTATTAACAACTTTCCCTTAACACCTTGATAACATTTGTCAATTTATTGAGAGCTTGAATTTCGCAATAATTGACAATATTCTCAAGATATTATGAGATTTTATCAATAAAATCAATATTATCTTGCAATTATATTGATATTTTAGAGAAAAACACAATTTTTCAATTTTCACCTATGATATTTAATCAGCAACCCTTAAAAACAATATTATCAGCGATAATATTGATTTCTAGAACACTAAGTTAAATAAGTTACTTCCCTATGTCCGATTACACCAACAGGCACCTAAGGTCTGAATCTGATGAGATAACTTCTAGGGTGTATGTCCTGTCAATGGGTCAGGATCAGCTTGGCTTTGCTCTATGCAATGTTCCTACCATGTCTACCCTTCAATGTTCACTATACATAATGAAAGAAGTGAAGGACAAACATATTTCACCATTAGTGTTCGAATGAAAAATTGCATATGTGAAGGACACTGTGAGGAATTTTCAGATTTTTGGGCCATTTGCAGACTTCAATAAACAATCTGGCACATTCTACATTATTTGGGATTAGTTAATAGTCCAATTATAGCATAAATGGACAAGATGCTAACTTTGTTAAGCACAAAGGACCAACTTAAAGAGAAGAGAAACTTTTGTGAGGTGACTCAACCTTGAAACTGAATTGACAACATCTGGAAACTTTCCAGTGTTTCTTTCAGCATTTCTACTATATATCTCAACAGTCCCATCCTCCATGTAATGTATCTGCAAACAATTTGAGAGTAAGTACAGGATGCCAGCAGTGAAAAGGAATGAATACTTAGACCAAGAAATTAGTATTACCTGAGCACGCTCACCATCATACTTGTATTCACAAGTAAATGCCATGTCCTGAAATTTATCAAGAATCTCTGAAACGCCCTTAGTTGGTTTAGCTAACATAGGTCCAATTGGCACGCCCAATGTGAAGTCACATTTCTCTGAAAGTTTCCACACCCCCACATCAAGAAGAGCAGAAACAATCTTATCATAAATAGGCAGCACTGAGTAAACTTGTTTCATAATCTTGCCAGCCTGAAAATGCACTGTGAGTTATGTCACTAAAGCAAGCAGCTGAGAAAAGATATCACCAGTTACAGAATGCAAACATCAGCTGATCACAGAATATGTTCATTCATAAGAAGCATAACCTTCTAACTTCTCTATTTAATACATATTGAACAGGAAAGATGTTGCACAAGCAAACTATGTGCCTATTCCTTATTATTTGCTTTCCTAATTGCAAAAATAGTTCATGGCCATTATAGAGATACAACTTCATAAAGAAATATAAAACATTTGACAACCTTAAAGAGTAGATCATATACAAGCCAAATATATTTTTTTCCCTCTTCGAAGAAAGGATTGATCACTATGTAGGAATTGTAAAGTCATACTAGGTGAAAGTTAACTGTGCAACATAGGTTATTGATGACTAATTCAATATCCAAATGAAAACAAAGAATATAGAATTAATATAGTTATAAAATCAAATGGTAGAAATTAAAAGGAGAGAACAAGGAGCATTATCATAACAAGATGATAGAAGAAGGAGAATAGGACAAAGCAAAAGAAGATAAAGTACAGTCGATGTGAAACAAGATGATAGAATGTATAAGCGATGTAGTACACGCTTGCATAAGAAAACGTGGCAGTGGAAAAAGGATGTGCAAAAGGTTAGTCATGAGTCTCACGACAAGCAAGAAAATTTATAAGTGTTAGAGCAACAATAATGAATAACTTTAAAATATACACTAATAAATTCATAGGTGAAGCTGTTAAGCAATTAAATACTCAAAATCCTAAATAAAATATCTCTACAAATATGCAAAAACAAAATAAACCTTAATTCAATAGAATCAGCCTTATTGCTCCTATTGCATTTTTCATCAATAACTACTTACTGTTTTAATAAAATTCAAAATGAAGAGAGCTTTAACAGAATGCATACCAACATTTCTAATGAATGGAAAAGAGACATTAAAGAATGTATACTAACATTTCTAATGAAAGGAGAAGGGATAGTGTTCTACAGCAATGGCACCTTAATGAACCAATTTGGCCAATTTTAGCACAATTCAAAATGAAAGGACCTCTAAAAAAGTCTGTTCCAAACAGCAAGTATATGAGTCAAGGGAGGGTAGAAATAACAAGATTCGATTTCGCTGGAAATGCATTTTGATGTTTGAATTTCAAAAGAGAAGAAATGCATCGTCAATAAAATAAAGCAACTCCATCATCTAACCTCTTAAAGGGAGAAAGGAGAAACAGAAGAAGTGAAAGCATTCTAAGCAAAGCAACTCCATCAGCGACTGACCTCTTCAAAAGGTGATGAAATTTGTGAAGGTACAACCCCACGCTTCCCAGAATATACAGCTGCTTGTCCTAGAGCTACTAAGACAGTCTGCTCTGCCAAACCAATCCGCATCTTCGACTACAACAATTCCAAGGTAAGTTCAGGACAAAAGAGGGCAGAAAGGAAGCAAAAACAACTAAACATGCAAATCATAACCTGCAACAGACGAATTAGATACTGAGGTTCACAATCTGTAGCTGCAACAAGCAGTCCTTTGATATGGCTTCGTTTCTTGTCTTGACTGTCTTTTCCAGACTCCTATTGAAATCCCACGAATAAAGAGTTAAGAAACAGACGATTAAAAGCAAAAGCTAGGCAGCACCAGAAATGCAAATTTATGTGGCAATCTTTTGATAAGCTGAGGGCTTAGCGGTCAACAAACTAACTAATATAGGGCCAGTACAGCAGCTAGTCGATAAGCTGAACTTGGTGCACTTTTGTTCTCATCGTAACCACAACACAAACTCATGGTTACTACAGATCTCAAGGATTCCTGAGGTGGTAGGTAAATTCATGTGGAGACATAAAATTGTGCATACTACAAAAATTCACAAAAAAGAAGAATGCCAAGTGCCTGAGAGTTGTATGGCAGGCTTCAACTGCAAGTTACAAATTTTTATACAACTTCTAGTAATAGTAATCAGATATATCTTAATCAGCCATCAATCACCCTTTCCCATGAACCTTTACTGAATTCTGAATATATTGTCCACTGAAAATAGGCAATCCACCTTCATAGAAGAAAGCACCAGCAGCTTGCCTCCAAGGAGTGGACACGTGGAGTAAAGCTGCATGAAAAGAGCCTCTCAAGCTCTAGTGATGATGCTTATGGGTTCCACAAAGCTCATACATCCTATCAGAACAGCTCACAATACAAGAAAAATAAATATATGATCTAACATTTGAATTTGAGTAACCATGCTTTATATTCTTCACCGAGCTTGTTATTCATATGTTAAACAAAATATAATACATTGGCAGGAGGATAACATCAAATGAATATAAAGTTTTAGCACTTTTTCTCATTCCTGTAAAAGAGTATTTTCACTACATAATTTTTAATTGAGTTGAGATTCTAATGAGAAAATCTAATTTCACAAATATGCATTCAGGGGCCCGCAAGCATTAAATTATTGATTTTGAGAAATCCTTATTCAAACCCATACATGCATGTAAAAGCAGTCCCTTGCAGTTCAGTCAACAAGCATTGAATAAGAGTATAAGGCTCAAGTTAGTGCATTGGATTATGTTTAATTAGTGCACTCCTGATTTCACAATCTCAGTGTCCTATAAGTTCTAATGTTCAAAACTTTTGCATTCTCCCAACTCCTTTTGTACCTAAAATCAATCAACCATAATAAATAAATATTGGTAGGGAGGTCTGAACTAAGAATCTGATACAAGCACCCGTTCCACAAACGCAAACAAACCAGATTCAAGATCATAGGCATCAAGTTGGTAACCCACAAAATTTGAATGAAGTTGTAATTCAAGAGAATAATTTTGAGGACCACCTTAAACATAGAACACAACAAGATAGGCTATTGGCAGAGAATCGTCATGGCTATGCTGTGAAACAAGGAATCTTTCTAAGGATAATAACACTACAAAGAAAGTCAGAATTGATGCCCATGGCTTTGACAATCTGCTTGATCCTAATATTTTCTTAGACTGGATATCAGAATTTGAAGATTTTTTTTTATTGTTATAACATGTTAAATGCCTGGCAGGATTCAACAAGACATTGATGAATGAAGAGAGACACATTAACACTTGGTCTGAAATGAAACTTACATTGGAGCAGAAGAACGTGCACCAATATTGTAAAGATCAATTGATGAATCAATGGATAAATTTGAGGCAAGAAACTTTGAGTGACACTGAATGCTACCAAAAGCTTACTAGTCTATTTACATGATGTATCACTAAATAGGAATAATGGGTAACATGTTAAATTTGTCAATGGACTTAGGTCTTAATTAAGGAGAGAACTTATTTTGAATGATTCGTATACCATGAAAGAAGCTTGTCATAAAACCTTAGAACTTGAAAAATTCCAGACAACTAAACCCGTTCATCTGTTTGTATCATTCCAGAGATCCAATCAGCCTATGTAACCACAAACCATATGTTCTAATGGCAGTAATAAAACTATTTGGAAAATTGCAATCAGTAATCTCACAAATGTTGTAAACCTGTTCATCTGTTTCTATCATTCCAGAGATCCAATCAACCTATGTAACCACAAACCGTATGTTCTAATGGGAGTAATAAAACTATTTGGAAAATTGCAATCAGTAATCTCACAAATGTTGCAAACCCGTTCATCTGTTTCTATCATTCCAGAGATCTAATCAACCTATGTAATCACAAACCAAATGGTCTAAGGGGAGTAATAAAACTATTTGGAAAATTGCAATCAGTAATCTAACGAATGTTGTAAACCCGTTCATCTGTTTGTATCATTCCAGAGATCCAATCAACCTAAGTAATCACAAACCATATGGTCTAAGGGGAGTAATAAAGCTATTTGGAAAATTGCAATCGGTAATCTCACGAATGTTGTAAACCTGTTCATCTGTTTGTATCATTCCAGAGATCCAACCAACCTATGTAATCACAAATCATAGTCTAAGGGGAGTAATAAAACTATTTGGAAAATTGCAATCAGTAACCTCACGAATGTTGCTTTTAATTTTCACCAAAAGGATTCAGATATAAAGTGCTTTAGTCGTCGTGGTACAAGCTATATGGCATCCAATATCCTAATTGTACTTTAACCTTCAGTACAGAAGTAGAGGAACGTTATCCTAGTGTGAAAATTGATCACATTACTGACTCTCTTAAAGAACCCTCTAATTATAAACTTTATGATGGCTCAGGTTGAGTAACTAGAGTCCAGGAGACTTGCTTATAGGAGAGAATTTAGAAATTTAGGACTTTGCATTGCTCATTGCTGAATTCATTTAAACCGTTTGGTTATCCAAAGTACTAACAAATCATCCCTTGAATTTATTTATATTTTTTCTATTAATCCCTTTACCCAATACATCCATATTTTATATTTCAATAAGAGGTGGGAGATCACTTTTAAATATGAAAATTATGAATTTTGCTATAGATATGCTTCATAGGAATCAAGAATTTGGTAAAAAGCCTCCTGCGATGTGTTTCCATGTTTAGCACCAGTATTGCAATCAAAATAGTCTTTCAGTATTAATTCAATGGCACATTTTTCAAGTCGAGGAGAATTGATAGAGATCTTGATGCTTCACACCAATCTAAGTGCAGTAGTAGAAATTAGGATTTCTTTATTTTATTTTGGGGATTCAAACTTGATGAATAGTTGAATTATTATTTCTAGTACTTCATGCTGGATATCAATTCTTATGCAATCATTAGGATTTTATTTTTGAGGCTATAAATAAGGTAAAATGTATTAGAGTTTTTAGCAATTATGAGTTATAATTGTCTCTATTTTCCTATTGTTTTCTATTCTCTCCCCTACTTCATTTATTTTTCTTTCCTTTCCTTCCTTCTCATTCCCTTGAGAGGATCATCTCTATTTCTTCATCTTTCCTCTCCTCTTGTCTTGCATCAAAAGGGGTTCAGGAATTTCATAAAATAAGGTTGTTTTGCAATTTCCAATGAACTCAAGAGATTTTTTGAAAATTTCAAGGACTAGGGGCCTTTTGTAAATTACTAAACTCTAGAGGCCTATTTACAAAAGATCTCAAGTGACCAATTTGCAATATTTTCAAAACACAATAACTTCCACAAAAACAGGATAAAATTTTATTTCAACACACAAACTAAGGGATTATTCTGTCAACAACTCAGAATAAACCTCTAATGGCTATCAGTTCCTTCTTGCAAAAGACCAAAGGCAACAAAATCTCTCTCCATGAAGTCAAACATGATGCAGCAGCAGGATTTCATCTAAATCAAGAGAACTGGTGCTTGACGCAAGGTAGCAGACCTGCTGGAGAAGAAATCAAGGTGCGTCTTGTTGTGACATGAGTTGGGGTTTAGATTCATGCGTAAACACAAGGTGGCCATCTTTCTTTTTGTTTATCTTGGGGAGGAACACTGCCATGGAATGCCACAGCAATCCATGGCAGGAAGGGGGGATGGCACAGGAGCAACTCTTCTGGACAATGTAAGTACAGCAGCAACTGTCTTTTGGAAAATGACATATTCCACAATCCATGATCCACAGATGTAGCCTGTGCACGGATGTCTTAATGGAAACCACTAAGGAAGATGGATGCTTCACTTGCACATTAGTGAAATCAGATCTGAGATGGAGCAAAGATTGCTAGATCTGGGGTGGGTGGGTGGGGGGGGAGGAGGGGTGGTTGTGTGTGTGTGTGGGTGTGTGTGTGTGTGTGTGTGAGAGAGAGAGAGAGAGAGAGAGAGAGAGAGAGAGAAAGAGAGAGTGATGGTGGCAGCAGGTAAAAATGTTGTTGTGGAGATTAAATACCAAAATGTTACAATGTTGTTGTAACATTAAATCAATGTAGGAAAAGATGAGAAAGGAGGAATAGGAAAGAGGAAGAAAGGGAAGAGAAAAATAGAGAAGAAGTACTTATCTTACTTGTTGAAACTTTATCAGATGCCCTCATTGGGCTTACAATCTAATTTTTATAGATGTAACAACCCTAATTGTGATAAATTTGAGTTTAGCAAATTCTTTCTCCAAGAACCCTTTTCATTTTTCAAAAACCCATTTCCACTCCCAATGTTGCTTTCTCCAAGAGCGTTTTCAATTTCTAAAAACTCTTTCCTCTCGATGCAATAGCCATGAAAATATTTCAATTCTCCATACAACAATTCATGCTCCAAAGTTAGGTATTGCATTAGAAGTAAGTATATTTGAAATATGGCTTATCATGATCTCCATCATGGTACTTGTAACCAAATCAAGGATGACGATAACACTTTAGTCAATTTCATTAATGTTTTCCAACACCTTGCAATAGATAGTAAGACAAGAACGAATAATAATTTTGCACATAAAGATTGAAACTAATGTACCTTGGCAATCATACGAAATGTATCCAAAACCTTGGCAACAGTTAATGGAGGAGGCTTGAACATCAAACGTTGAGACGAACGGATTTCTTTTGCAACAAGCCCTAAATCACCCAATTTCTGTACTGGAAAAAAGACCAAATTAGATAAGCACATCATTAGCAGCTGAAGAATGATGCAGTACTGATCAGCAGTTGTGATACAATTTCAGCGCTCACAATATTCGAGGACAAACCACTACTGGTAACTTAGCAATAATTACAGGTTTGAGAAAGATAGAAATGAAAAGAGGGTGAAAATAAGAGAGAGAGGCTTCAAGATACCCAGGGACACCCACAGCATTAACCCAGATATAAAAAAAATGTGATAAAACCATAAATAAAACCTTCTGGATTCAGTTTTTGGCTTAAATTCATCAAGAGTTTTACAAGGCCTATATATATGGAAACCATTCAGTTCATGGCCTTTGCTTGGCTAAGTTCAAAAGGTCAGCTATATTCAATCGAAGGCATCAAGATTAGCTAAGCTCACAAATTCATTTCATCTGTTATAAGATAGTTAAAATTATTATAGACATGAGACATCATGCAGGACAATGAGCAAAAGTGGTGCTTCCATCAATAAACTAGACTATTCTCATGTCTTCTCAGTAAAATGATCAACTCATCAAAATTTAGCATGCAGACCAGTAAGAAAGCAGTGCTTAATCAATAAAACAAGCCTTTCACCGAAAGTCTTCCTGGGCCTTATTAGGCGGGACTTCTTGGTGCAAGAATCCAACCCCTGGAGGTAAAAGGCCAACTTTAGCTTCTAGCATTGTTCGGTAGACACATACATCATGGGAAGTAGCACTTTCATAAAATAGCCTTTAAGGAAAACATAGATTATAATTTAAGTTGACCTAAAAATCATGTGACTCAGCACATTCATAGCACATTCTAGTAAATGACGTCGGTTCAAAGGCTCCTTTATAAGGACCTTTCAATTGAATTCCCTTGTAAAGCTCTTCTTAACAAGCTACTCAAAAGAGGTCTCTGTTTCCAAATTATGGCAGAACTGGGGACGCTAAAGGGATAGATTTAGGGCCTGCTTGGCCTGTTGGTGAAATTTCAGCTGTTGAGAAAAGTGCTTTTATTATTAGAGCTTTTAAAAGCGGTGCTGTTAGTGAAAAGCTGTCTAGTATTTGGACTCTATAATTTAATAAGTACTTTCAATTTTATAGATGTATTTGGCTATAAAGTGCTAAAAGTGCTTTTGGATATGAAAATTACCAAAATAAGGATATATAAATGGTTTACTTGGATTTTCTTAGTTTTTGCCAGGTATTCAAATCCATCATCACTTTTGCATCTTTTCCAGTAAATGTGAGCCTAAATTTCAACAGTTTACTTGGATTTTCTAAGTGCTTGTCAGGGATTCAATCCATCATTACTTTTACATCCCCTTCCATCAATATGAGCTTAAATTTAAATACTTGGATTTTCTCATGGCCTCCAAGGCATTCAATAATCCATAGTTCTACCCCTTGTCATCTATAACCATACATAGGTGCTAGATTTTTTATTTTTTATTCTGTTTCCTTATTTTCTAGACAAGAGCATTTTAGGGCATTTTAATCTTTTTATATTGCCAGATTTCACAGCCACAGCCCAAAGGCTTGCTGCATTGGAGGGAAAGCTCCAAATTCGAGCTTCCGCCAAAATGCAGTAAATCAGCTTTCGCGGCCATGAAACCGCACTCCGGTATTTTAGCCAAATGGTACTATGTTATTTCAAATGTGCAGTTTCTGATTTAAAAGTACTTCTGCCCCTCCGAAACGCAGGGCCAAACAGGCACTTAGACCACAGTTAAAAAAAAATTGTTAGCCAGTTGTTTAGAATTGACACTAAAACACTTGACCCGTAGAAAACTTCAAATCAGTGCACTAGTTCAGGTCAACTGGTTTGAAGCGCAGGGATAAATCCATTAATTCAACCATAAAACCAGGGTATATGAAAAGTTAACTCACAGAAACCTTAAAATCAGTCCACCAATTCAGACCAATTGTTTTGAAGCACGGAGACAAATCGATGAATTCGACCACTGTGGGTTCAAATGTTTAGATAACAGCAAATGTTGAGCTAGGCTGCTCAGTGGAGTGGTCAATCAGACACTCAGCATTCGCCGCCAAGCAAATTATCCAACTTCACCGACAGTCAAATTCCACACAAGTCACACATTCGAAATAGACAAACGCCCAAACAAGAAAGCAAGCAAAAATCAGTGAAACCAGACAAACACCTTGAGCTTGTTCTTTACTTGCTCTTCCTTACTTCCACAAGCTTCTGCCAGCGCTTTGATCAGCGACGCATCCCCAATGCCGAGCTCCACGCCCTCATACGCCGGCGCGATCTTGTTCGCCGAAAGATACACGACCGCCACCAGATCCGCCGGCGTGGTCGCCATCACCGTCCGGAACACATTGCAGAGAATCTCCGTGATGATGATCCGTCCCGACTCGTTGGAGATGAGGTCGAGCGCGCGTGCGAGGAACAAGAACGGCACCGGCTGGCCTTCCTTCCAGAACGCGGCGGAGGAGGGCTGGAACTCCGACGCCTTCCTCTTCAGCGAAGCGATCCTGTCGTCGACGCTGACCGACGGCGACGGAGGATCCTCGGACGGCGCAGGTTTGGCAGCGGAGGGTTGGGGAAGCTTGGGAGGGTCGTTTTGGTCTAGGGTTTTCTGCTTCTTGGAAGCAGCAGCGCGAGCGGCGCCCATGAGAACATCGGCGACTGTGCGGCGGGACATGTAGAGAGAGGGAGGAGGACGGAATAAGGAGGAAGGGAAGAAGGGTTTTGAGGGGAGGGAGAGAGAAGGAAGCTGTCGTAGAAGGGAATGGAGAGGAGGTAGTTTTATCATGTGAGGGAAATGGCGGGCTTCCTTTGGAAGGAAAATGGGAGGGAAGATTACGGACGCCCGCCGGCGAACGGTCTGGCGTGGAAATGGGGATTTTTCAAAGTGGACGTAAGATAGGCATTTTGTAATTTTGTAATTTTGTAACAAATGATTCTAAGACAATTTTATAACATCGTTTGTAGATTTTACAGTGGCATTTTATGATATACCTACCGCTTTTATCCATCATTACAATTTTATCAATATTTTTGAAATGTTCAAAAAAATATTTATATTTTATGCAATTAGCTTAAAAATTGTCAAAATTGGCACTTGATAAAAAGAGAATTATAAGTAAAATGTGTAAGCATTGTTGGTCCTTACCACATTGCATAACTTAAAAGGAAATTAGTGAATTGAGTTTATAAAATTTTTTCTTTAAGGAATGAATTATTATTAAGTGTATGTAACAAAAGGTAAAGTCTCACGCGGAGTAGTAGTTCAATAGTATATCTCTTCTTTACTTTTTCATGTATACACCACTTGAATCTTGAGTTTCATTATCTTAAATAGGAAATACAAATTAGTGTTACTACACTCCTCTATATTCTAGCTTTATAGAGCATAAACAAATGCCTCTTACACTTTTATAAATTCCAACTCCATAAAGCTACTGTCTAGGCAATACAACTGGTGGTATAGAGTATCCACTGGTCAGAACCCTAGCTTATTCCAAAACGCATATTGTTGTCTATTCGTAGGCGATATTGCAAGCAGCTATAGTATCAACTACACTGTAGTCGGTACGCGGCATGAGTTTATGGGGTGGTTTTCTCTTTCTAGTGGTAAGTGGTATGTGGTGGCACCTTCAACTTCAGTTGGAAGTTCAAGTGGCTGCAGTTGTCCAGGAAGATCTTGTCTTGTTGGAACATCGTAAGCGATATGCATAGGTGGCTGTGCTTTTCGACCGCAATATGCACTTGTACTTTTCTACACTCAAAAACTCATTAGCCCATTCTAAATATACATGTTAGTTCATATTTTATTAATAATTACACATTTTAATAACATATATATTTTACCATTCATCTACTTATAGTCTCCATGTTATTCTAACTATTTTACTCCGTATAGTTCAATCACACTCCAAATATATTACTTCCAAATCTTAACATACATAAGGTGTAATAATTAAAAATACAAGCAAGGCATGATTATTATTAATATGTACGTATATGTGAGTTATTTCTTAGAAAATGTTTCATTTCATTTCTTCCAAGCAAAAACCGCGCTCATTTTCAATAGAGCATTTTTGTTTTGAACCCACCATTGAGTTTATAAATCCAATTATTTAAAATTTACTTTACTCTTAAAATATTAACTTGTTGTGCACTCCAAATCATAAATCTGATCCGTTATATGGAACTATAGAATAAAAAAAGGCTTTAGATAATTAGTTTATTTTTTATATGTGTGAAGTTTAAATTATTTTTTTAAATAAATTAAATTTAGATCATTAATTAATATTTAAAATATAACTTCATATTGGAATAATATTA